>JAUPFP010000264.1:0-48772 GCA_036925085.1 Brachycybe producta
CGTTCAACCTTAAACGTTCAACCTTAAACGTTCAACCTTAAACGTTCAACCTTAAACGTTCAATCTTAAACGTTCAGCCTTAAACGTTCAACCTTAAACGTTCAACCTTAAACGTTCAACCTTAAACGTTCAACCTTAAACGTTCAACCTTAAACGTTCAACCTTAAACGTTCAACCGTAATACGTTCAACCTTAAACGTTCAACCTTAAACGTTCAACCTTAAACGTTCAACCTTAAACGTTCAACCTTAAACGTTCAACCTTAAACGTTCAACCTTAAACGTTCAACCTTAAACGTTCAACCTTAAACGTTCAACCTTAAACGTTCAACCTTAAACGTTCAACCTTAAACGTTCAACCTTAAACGTTCAACCTTAAACGTTC
The DNA here is from genome assembly GCA_036925085.1 of Brachycybe producta. Taxonomy (NCBI): domain Eukaryota; kingdom Metazoa; phylum Arthropoda; class Diplopoda; order Playtdesmida; family Andrognathidae; genus Brachycybe; species Brachycybe producta. Next base: position 385 of record JAUPFP010000264.1, read on the forward strand.
AACCTTAAACGTTCAACCTTAAACGTTCAACCTTAAACGTTCAACCTTAAACGTTCAACCTTAAACGTTCAATCTTAAACGTTGAACCTTAAACGTTCAACCTTAAACGTTCAACCTTAAACGTTCAATCTTAAACGTTCAGCCTTAAACGTTCAACCTTAAACATTCAACCTTAAACGTGAAACCTTAAACGTGAAACCTTAAATGTTCAACCTTAAACGTTCAAAATTAAACGTGAAACCTTAAGTGTTCAACCTTAAACGTTCAAGCTTAAATGTTCAACCTTAAACGTTCAATCTTAAACGTTCAACCTTAAACGTTCAACCTTAAACGTTCAATCTTAAACGTTCAACCTTAAACGTTCAATCTTAAATGTTCAACCTTAAACGTTCAACCTTAAACGTTCAACCTTAAACATTCAACCTTAAATGTTCAACCTAAAATGTTCAACCTTAAACGATGAACATTAAATGTTCAACCTTAAACGTTCAACCTTAAACGTTCAACCTTAAACGTTCAACCTTAAACGTTCAACCTAAAAGTTCAACCTTAAACGTTCAACCTTAAACGTTCAACCTTAAACGTTCAACCTTAAACGTTCAAGCTTAAATGTTCAACCTTAAACGTTCAACCTTAAACGTTCAACCTTAAACGTTCAACCTTAAACGTTCAACCTTAAACGTTCAACCTTAAACGTTCAACCTTAAACGTTCAACCTTAAACGTTCAACCTTAAACGTTCAACCTTAAACGTTCAACCGTAATACGTTCAACCTTAAACGTTCAACCTTAAACGTTCAACCTTAAACGTTCAACCTTAAACGTTCAACCTTAAACGTTCAACCTTAAACGTTCAACCTTAAACGTTCAACCTTAAACGTTCAACCTTAAACGTTCAACCTTAAACGTTCAACCTTAAACGTTCAACCTTAAACGTTCAACATTAAACGTTCAACCTTAAACGTTCAACCTTAAACATTCAACCTTAAACGTTCAACCTTAAACGTTCAACCTTAAACGTTCAACCTTAAACGTTCAACCTTAAACGTTCAATCTTAAACGTTCAGCCTTAAACGTTCAACCTTAAACATTCAACCTTAAACGTGAAACCTTAAACGTGAAACCTTAAATGTTCAACCTTAAACGTTCAAAATTAAACGTGAAACCTTAAGTGTTCAACCTTAAACGTTCAGCCTTAAACGTTCAACCTTAAACATTCAACCTTAAACGTTCAACCTTAAACGTTCAACCTTAAACATTCAACCTTAAACGTGAAACCTTAAACGTGAAACCTTAAACGTGAAACCTTAAACGTGAAACCTTAAATGTAAAACCTTAAACGTTCAATCTTAAACGTTCAACCTTAAACGTTCAACCTTAAACGTTCAATCTTAAACGTTCAACCTTTAACGTTCAACCTTAAACGTTCAACCTTAAACGTTCAACCTTAAATGTTCAACCTTAAACGATGAACCTTAAATGTTCATCCTTAAACTTTCAACCTTAAACGTTCAAGCTGAAATGTTCAACCTTAAACGTTCAACCTTAAACGTTCAACCTTAAACGTTCAACCTTAAACGTTCAACCTTAAACGTTCAACCTTAAACGTTCAACCTTAAACGTTCAACCTTAAACGTTCAAACTTAAACGTACAACCTTAAACATTCAACCTGAAACGTTCAACCTTAAACGTGAAACCTTAAACGTGAAACCTTAAACGTTCAACCTTAAACGTTCAACCTTAAACGTTCAACCTTAAACGTTCAACCTTAAACGTTCAACCTTAAACGTTCAACCTTAAACGTTCAACCTTAAATGTTCAACCTTAAACGTTCAACCTTAAACGTTCAACCTTAAACATTCAACCTTAAACGTTCAACCTTAAACGTTCAACCTTAAACGTTCAACCTTAAACGTTCAACCTTAAACGTTCAACCTTAAACGTTCAACCTTAAACGTTCAACCTTAAACGTTCAACCTTAAACGTTCAACCTTAAACGTTCAACCTTAAACGTTCAACCTTAAACGTTCAACCTTAAACGTTCAACCTTAAACGTTCAATCTTAAACGTTCAGCCTTAAACGTTCAACCTTAAACGTTCAACCTTAAACGTTCAACCTTAAACGTTCAACCTTAAACGTTCAACCTTAAACGTTCAACCTTAAACGTTCAACCGTAATACGTTCAACCTTAAACGTTCAACCTTAAACGTTCAACCTTAAACGTTCAACCTTAAACGTTCAACCTTAAACGTTCAACCTTAAACGTTCAACCTTAAACGTTCAACCTTAAACGTTCAACCTTAAACGTTCAACCTTAAACGTTCAACCTTAAACGTTCAACCTTAAACGTTCAACCTTAAACGTTCAACCTTAAACGTTCAACCTTAAACGTTCAACCTTAAACGTTCAACCTTAAACGTTCAATCTTAAACGTTCAACCTTAAACGTTCAACCTTAAACGTTCAACCTTAAACGTTCAATCTTAAACGTTCAGCCTTAAACGTTCAACCTTAAACATTCAACCTTAAACGTGAAACCTTAAACGTGAAACCTTAAATGTTCAACCTTAAACGTTCAAAATTAAACGTGAAACCTTAAGTGTTCAACCTTAAACGTTCAAGCTTAAATGTTCAACCTTAAACGTTCAATCTTAAACGTTCAACCTTAAACGTTCAACCTTAAACGTTCAATCTTAAACGTTCAACCTTAAACGTTCAATCTTAAATGTTCAACCTTAAACATTCAACCTTAAATGTTCAACCTAAAATGTTCAACCTTAAACGATGAACATTAAATGTTCAACCTTAAACGTTCAACCTTAAACGTTCAACCTTAAACGTTCAACCTTAAACGTTCAACCTAAAAGTTCAACCTTAAACGTTCAACCTTAAACGTTCAACCTTAAACGTTCAACCTTAAACGTTCAAGCTTAAATGTTCAACCTTAAACGTTCAACCTTAAACGTTCAACCTTAAACGTTCAAGCTTAAATGTTCAACCTTAAATGTTCAACCTTAACCGTTCAAAATTAAACGTTCAACCTTAAACGTTCAACCTTAAACGTTCAACCTTAAACGTGAAACCTTAAACGTTCAATCTTAAACGTGAAACCTTAAACGTTCAATCTTAAACGTTCAGCCTTAAACGTTCAACCTTAAACGTTCAACCTTAATCGTTCAACCTTAAACATTCAACCTTAAACGTTCACCCTTAAACATTCAAACTTAAACGTACAACCTTAAACGTTCAACCTTAAATGTTCAACCTTAAACGTTCAACCTTAAACGTTCAACCTTAAACGTTCAACCTTAAATGTTCAACCTTAAATGTGAAACCTTATACGTTCAACCTTAAACGGTCAACCTTAAACGTTCAACCTTAAACGTTCAAGCTTAAACGTTCAACCTTAAACGTTCAACCTTAAACGTTCAACCTTAAACGTTCAACCTTAAACTTTCAACCTTAAACGTTCAACCTTAAACGTTCAACCTTAAACGTTCAACCTTAAACGTTCAACCTTAAACGTTAAACCTTAAACGTTCAACCTTAAACGTTCAACCTTAAACGTTCAACCTTAAACGTTCAACCTTAAACGTTCAAACTTAAACGTGAAACCTTAAACGTTCAACCTTAAACGTTCAACCTTAAACGTTCAACCTTAAACGTTCAACCTTAAACGTTCAACCTTAAATGTTCAACCTTAAACGTGAAACCTTATACGTGAAACCTTAAACGGTCAACCTTAAACGTTCAACCTTAAACGTTCAAGCTTAAACGTTCAAAATTAAACGTTCAAAATTAAACGTCCAAAATTAAACGTTCAACCTTAAACGTTCAACCTTAAACGTTCAAGCTTAAATGTTCAACCTTAAACGTTCAACCTTAAACGTTCATAGTTAAACGTTCAAAGTTAAACGTTCAACCTTAAACGTTCAACCTTAAACGTTCAACCTTAAACGTTCAACCTTAAACGTTCAAAATTAAACGTTCAACCTTAAACGTTCAACCTTAAATGTTCAACCTTAAATGTTCAACCTTAAACGTTCAACCTTAAACGTTCAACCTTAAACGTTCAACCATAAACGTTCAACCTTAAACGTTCAAGCTTAAACATTCAACCTTAAACGTTCAAGCTTAAACGTTCAACCTTAAACATTCAACCTTAAACGTCCAAAATTAAACGTTCAACCTTAAACGTTCAAGCTTAAACGTTCAACCTTAAACGTTCAAAATTAAACGTTCAACCTTAAACTTTCAACCTTAAACGTTCAACCTTAAACGTTCAACCTTAAACGTTCAACCTTAAACGTTCAACCTTAAACGTTCAACCTTAAACGTTCAACCTTAAACGTTCAACCTTAAACGTTCAACCTTAAACGTTCAACCTTAAACATTCAACCATAACGTTCAACCTTAAACGTTCAACCTTAAATGTTCAACATTAAACGTTCAACCTTAAAAGTTCAACCTTAAACCTTCAACCTTAAAACGTTCAAAATTAAACGTTCAACCTTAAACGTACAACCTTAAACGTTCAACCTTAAACGTTCAACCTTAAACGTTCAACCTTAAACGTTCAACCTTAAACGTTCAACCTTAAACGTTCAACCTTAAACGTTCAACCTTAAACGTTCAACCTTAAACGTTCGACCTTAAACGTTCGACCTTAAACGTTCAACATTAAACGTTCAACCTTAAACGTTCAACCTTAAACGTTCAACCTTAAAACGTTCAAAATTAAACGTTCAACCTTAAAACGTTCAAAATTAAACGTTCAACCTTAAACGTACAACCTTAAACGTTCAACCTTAAACGTTCAACCTTAAACGTTCAACCTTAAACGTTCAACCTTAAACGTTCAACCTTAAACGTTCAACCTTAAACGTTCAACCTTAAACGTTCAACCTTAAACGTTCAACCTTAAACATTCAACCTTAAACGTTCAACCTTAAACGTTCAACCTTAAACGTTCAACCTTAAACGTTCAACCTTAAACGTTCAAAATTAAACGTTCAACCTTAAACGTTCAACCTTAAACGTTCAACCTTAAACGTTCAACCTTAAACGTTCAACCTTAAACGTTCAACCTTAAACGTTCAACCTTAAACGTTCAACCTTAAACGTTCAAGCTTAAACGTTCAATCTTAAACGTTCAACATTAAACGTTCAAGCTTAAACGTTCAACCTTAAACGTCCAAAATTAAACGTTCAACCTTAAACGTTCAAGCTTAAACGTCAACCTTAAACGTTCAACCTTAAACGTTCAAAATTAAACGTTCAAAATTAAACTTTCAACCTTAAACATTCAACCTTAAACGTTCAACCTTAAACGTTCAACCTTAAACGTTCAACCTTAAACGTTCAACCTTAAACGTTCAACCTTAAACGTTCAACCTTAAACGTTCAACCTTAAACGTTCAACCTTAAACGTTCAACCTTAAACGTTCAACCTTAAATGTTCAACATTAAACGTTCAACCTTAAACGTTCAACCTTAAATGTTCAACATTAAACGTTCAACCTTAAACGTTCAACCTTAAATGTTCAACCTTAAACGTGAAACCTTATACGTGAAACCTTAAACGGTCAACCTTAAACGTTCAACCTTAAACGTTCAAGCTTAAACGTTCAAAATTAAACGTTCAAAATTAAACGTCCAAAATTAAACGTTCAACCTTAAACGTTCAACCTTAAACGTTCAAGCTTAAATGTTCAACCTTAAACGTTCAACCTTAAACGTTCATAGTTAAACGTTCAAAGTTAAACGTTCAACCTTAAACGTTCAACCTTAAACGTTCAACCTTAAACGTTCAACCTTAAACGTTCAAAATTAAACGTTCAACCTTAAACGTTCAACCTTAAATGTTCAACCTTAAATGTTCAACCTTAAACGTTCAACCTTAAACGTTCAACCTTAAACGTTCAACCATAAACGTTCAACCTTAAACGTTCAAGCTTAAACATTCAACCTTAAACGTTCAAGCTTAAACGTTCAACCTTAAACATTCAACCTTAAACGTCCAAAATTAAACGTTCAACCTTAAACGTTCAACCTTAAACGTTCAACCTTAAACGTTCAACCTTAAACGTTCAACCTTAAACGTTCAACCTTAAACGTTCAACCTTAAACATTCAACCATAACGTTCAACCTTAAACGTTCAACCTTAAATGTTCAACATTAAACGTTCAACCTTAAACGTTCAACCTTAAACGTTCAACCTTAAAACGTTCAAAATTAAACGTTCAACCTTAAACGTACAACCTTAAACGTTCAACCTTAAACGTTCAACCTTAAACGTTCAACCTTAAACGTTCAACCTTAAACGTTCAACCTTAAACGTTCAACCTTAAACGTTCAACCTTAAACGTTCAACCTTAAACGTTCAACCTTAAACGTTCGACCTTAAACGTTCGACCTTAAACGTTCGACCTTAAACGTTCAACATTAAACGTTCAACCTTAAACGTTCAACCTTAAACGTTCAACCTTAAAACGTTCAAAATTAAACGTTCAACCTTAAAACGTTCAAAATTAAACGTTCAACCTTAAACGTACAACCTTAAACGTTCAACCTTAAACGTTCAACCTTAAACGTTCAACCTTAAACGTTCAACCTTAAACGTTCAACCTTAAACGTTAAACCTTAAACGTTCAACCTTAAACGTTCAACCTTAAACGTTCAACCTTAAACGTTCAACCTTAAACATTCAACCTTAAACGTTCAACCTTAAACGTTCAACCTTAAACGTTCAACCTTAAACGTTCAAAATTAAACGTTCAACCTTAAACGTTCAACCTTAAACGTTCAACCTTAAACGTTCAACCTTAAACGTTCAACCTTAAACGTTCAACCTTAAACGTTCAACCTTAAACGTTCAACCTTAAACGTTCAACATTAAACGTTCAACCTTAAACGTTCAACCTTAAACGTCCAAAATTAAACGTTCAACCTTAAACGTTCAAGCTTAAACGTTCAACCTTAAACGTTCAACCTTAAACGTTCAACCTTAAACGTTCAACCTTAAACGTTCAACCTTAAACGTTCAACCTTAAACATTCAACCTTAAACGTTCAACCTTAAACGTTCAACCTTAAACGGTCAACCTTAAACGTTCAATCTTAAACGTTCAACCTTAAACGTTCAACCTTAAACGTTCAACCTTAAACGTTCAACCTTAAACGTTCAACCTTAAACGTTCAATCTTAAACGTTCAACCTTAAACGTTCAACCTTAAACGTTCAACCTTAAACGTTCAACCTTAAACGTTCAACCTTAAACGTTCAACCTTAAACGTTCAACCTTAAACGTTCAACCTTAAACGGTCAACCTTAAACGTGAAACCTTATACATGAAACCTTAAACGGTCAACCTTAAACGTTCAACCTTAAACATTCAAGCTTAAATGTTCAACCTTAAACGTTCAACCTTAAACGTTCAACCTTAAACGTTCAACCTTAAACGTTCAACCTTAAACGTTCAACCTTAAACGTTCAACCTTAAACGTTCAATCTTAAACGTTCAACCTTAAACATTCAACCTTAAACGTAAAACCTTAAACATGAAACCTTAAACGTTCAACCTTAAATGTTCAACCTTAAACGATGAACCTTAAAAGTTCAACCTTAAACGTTCAACCTTAAACGTTCAACCTTAAACGTTCAACCTTAAACGTTCAACCTTAAAAGTTCAACCTTAAATGTTCAACCTTAAACGTTCAACCTTAAACGTTCAACCTTAAACGTTCAACCTTAAACGTTCAACCTTAAACGTTCAACCTTAAACGTTCAACCTTAAACGTTCAACCTTAAACGTTCAACCTTAAACATTCAACCTTAAACGTTCAACCTTAAATGTGAAACCTTAAACGTTCAACCTTAAACGTGAAACCTTAAACGTTCAACCTTAAACGTTCAACCTTAAACGTTCAACCTTAAACGTTCAACCTTAAACGTTCAACCTTAAATGTTCAACCTTAAACGTTCAAACTTGAACGTTCAACCTTGAACGTTCAACCTTAAACGTTCAACCTTAAACGTTCAACCTTAAACGTTCAAGCTTAAATGTTCAACCTTAAACGTTCAACCTTAAACGTTCAAAGTTAAACGTTCAAAGTTAAACGTTCAACCTTAAACGTTCAACTTTAAACGTTCAACCTTAAACATTCAACCTTAAATGTTCAACCTTAAACGTTCAACCTTAAACGTTCAACCTTAAACGTTCAACCTTAAACGTTCAACCTTAAACGTTCAACCTTAAACGTTCAACCTTAAACGTTCAACCTTAAACGTTCAACCTTAAACGTTCAACCTTAAACGTTCAACCTTAAACGTTCAACCTTAAACGTTCAACCTTAAACGTTCAATCTTAAACGTTCAACCTTAAACGTTCAACCTTAAACGTTCAACCTTAAACGTTCAACCTTAAACGTTCAACCTTAAACGTTCAACCTTAAACGTTCAACCTTAAACGTTCAACCTTAAACGGTCAACCTTAAACGTGAAACCTTATACATGAAACCTTAAACGGTCAACCTTAAACGTTCAACCTTAAACGTTCAAGCTTAAATGTTCAACCTGAAACGTTCAACCTTAAACGTCCAAAATTAAACGTTCAACCTTAAAGGTTCAACCATAAACGTTCAAGCTTAAATGTTCAACCTTAAACGTTCAACCTTAAACGTTCAAAGTTAAACGTTCAAAGTTAAACGTTCAACCTTAAACGTTCAACTTTAAACGTTCAACCTTAAACGTTCAACCTTAAATGTTCAACCTTAAACGTTCAACCTTAAATGTTCAACCTTAAACGTTCAACCTTAAACGTTCAACCTTAAACGTTCAACCTTAAACGTTCAACCTTAAACGTTCAACCTTAAACGTTCAACCTTAAACGTTCAACCTTAAACGTTCAACCTTAAACGTTCAACCTTAAACGTTCAACCTTAAACGTTCAACCTTAAACGTTCAACCTTAAACGTTCAACCTTAAACGTTCAACCTTAAACGTTCAACCTTAAACGTTCAACCTTAAACGTTCAACCTTAAACGTTCAACCTTAAACGTTCAACCTTAAACGTTCAACCTTAAACGTTCAACCTTAAACGTTCAACCTTAAACGTTCAATCTTAAACGTTCAACCTTAAACGTTCAACCTTAAACGTTCAACCTTAAACGTTCAACCTTAAACGGTCAACCTTAAACGTGAAACCTTATACGTGAAACCTTAAACGGTCAACCTTAAACGTTCAACCTTAAACGTTCAAGCTTAAACGTTCAACCTGAAACGTTCAACCTTAAACGTCCAAAATTAAACGTTCAACCTTAAACGTTCAACCTTAAACGTTCAAGCTTAAATGTTCAACCTTAAACGTTCAACCTTAAACGTTCAAAGTTAAACGTTCAAAGTTAAACGTTCAACCTTAAACGTTCAACTTTAAACGTTCAACCTTAAACGTTCAACCTTAAATGTTCAACCTTAAACGTTCAACCTTAAACGTTCAACCTTAAACGTTCAACCTTAAACGTTCAACCTTAAACGTTCAACCTTAAACGTTCAACCTTAAACGTTCAACCTTAAACGTTCAACCTTAAACGTTCAACCTTAAACGTTCAACCTTAAACGTTCAACCTTAAACGTTCAACCTTAAACGTTCAACCTTAAACGTTCAACCTTAAACGTTCAACCTTAAACGTTCAACCTTAAACGTTCAACCTTAAACGTTCAACCTTAAACGTTCAACCTTAAACGTTCAACCTTAAACGTTCAACCTTAAACGTTCAACCTTAAACGTTCAACCTTAAACGTTCAACCTTAAACGTTCAACCTTAAACGTTCAACCTTAAAAGTTCAACCTTAAACGTTCAACCTTAAACGTTCAACCTTAAACGTTCAACCTTAAACGTTCAACCTTAAACGTTCAACCTTAAACGTTCAACCTTAAAACGTTCAAAATTAAACGTTCAACCTTAAACGTACAACCTTAAACGTTCAACCTTAAACGTTCAACCTTAAAACGTTCAAAATTAAACGTTCAACCTTAAACGTACAACCTTAAACGTTCAACCTTAAATGTTCAACCTTAAACGTTCAACCTTAAACGTTCAACCTTAAACGTTCAAGCTTAAACGTTCAACCTTAAACGTTCAACCTTAAACGTCCAAAATTAAACGTTCAACCTTAAACGTTCAACCTTAAACGTTCAAGCTTAAATGTTCAACCTTAAACGTCCAACCTTAAACGTTAAAAGTTAAACGTTCAAAGTTAAACGTTCAACCTTAAACGTTCAACCTTAAACGTTCAACCTTAAACGTTCAACCTTAAACTTTCAACCTTAAACGTTCAACCTTAAACGTTCAACCTTAAAAGTTCAACCTTAAACGTTCAACCTTAAACGTTTAACCTTAATCGTTCTACCTTAAACGTAAAACCTTATACGTGAAACCTTAAACGGTCAACCTTAAACGTTCAACCTTAAACGTTCAAGCTTAAACGTTCAACCTTAAACGTTCAACCTTAAACGTCCAAAATTAAACGTTCAACCTTAAATGTTCAACCTTAAACATTCAAGCTTAAATGTTCAACATTAAACGTCCAACCTTAAACGTTAAAAGTTAAACGTTCAACCTTAAACGTTCAACCTTAAATGTTCAACATTAAACGTTCAACCTTAAACGTTCAACCTTAAATGTTCAACATTAAACGTTCAACCTTAAACGTTCAACCTTAAACGTTCAACCTTAAAACGTTCAAAATTAAACGTTCAACCTTAAACGTACAACCTTAAACGTTCAACCTTAAACGTTCAACCTTAAACGTTCAACCTTAAACATTCAACCTTAAACGTTCAACCTTAAACGTTCAACCTTAAACGTTCAACCTTAAACGTTCAACATTAAACGTTCAACCTTAAACGTTCAACCTTAAACGTTCAACCTTAAAACGTTCAAAATTAAACGTTCAACCTTAAACGTACAACCTTAAACGTTCAACCTTAAACGTTCAACCCTAAACGTTCAACCTTAAACGTTCAAAATTAAACGTTCAACCTTAAACGTACAACCTTAAACGTTCAACCTTAAACGTTCAACCCTAAACGTTCAACCTTAAACGTTCAACCTTAAACGTTCAACCTTAAACGTTCAACCTTAAACGTTCAACCTTAAACGTTCAACCTTAAACGTTCAACCTTAAACGTTCAACCTTAAACGGTCAACCTTAAACGTGAAACCTTATACATGAAACCTTAAACGGTCAACCTTAAACGTTCAACCTTAAACGTTCAAGCTTAAATGTTCAACCTGAAACGTTCAACCTTAAACGTCCAAAATTAAACGTTCAACCTTAAACGTTCAACCTTAAACGTTCAAGCTTAAATGTTCAACCTTAAACGTTCAACCTTAAACGTTCAAAGTTAAACGTTCAAAGTTAAACGTTCAACCTTAAACGTTCAACTTTAAACGTTCAACCTTAAACGTTCAACCTTAAATGTTCAACCTTAAACGTTCAACCTTAAATGTTCAACCTTAAACGTTCAACCTTAAACGTTCAACCTTAAACGTTCAACCTTAAACGTTCAACCTTAAACGTTCAACCTTAACGTTCAACCTTAAACGTTCAACCTTAAACGTTCAACCTTAAACGTTCAACCTTAAACGTTCAACCTTAAACGTTCAACTTAAACGTTCAACCTTAAACGTTCAACCTTAAACGTTCAACCTTAAACGTTCAACCTTAAACGTTCAACCTTAAACGTTCAACCTTAAACGTTCAACCTTAAACGTTCAACCTTAAACGTTCAACCTTAAACGTTCAACCTTAAACGTTCAACCTTAAAAATTCAACCTTAACGTTCAACTTAAACGTTCAACCTTAAATGTTCAACCTTAAACGTTCAACCTTAAACGTTTAACGTTAATCGTTCAAACCTTAAACGTAAAACCTTATACGTGAAACCTTAAACGGTCAACCTTAAACGTTCAACCTTAAACGTTCAACCTTAAACGTTCAAGCTTAAACGTTCAACCTTAAACGTTCAACCTTAAACGTTCAACCTTAAACGTTCAAGCTTAAATGTTCAACCTTAAACGTCCAACCTTAAACGTTAAAAGTTAAACGTTCAAAGTTAAACGTTCAACCTTAAACGTTCAACCTTAAACGTTCAACCTTAAACGTTCAAAATTAAACGTTCAACCTTAAACGTTCAACCTTAAATGTTCAACCTTAAACGTTCAACCTTAAACGTTCAACCTTAAATGTTCAACCTTAAACGTTCAAGCTTAAACGTTCAACCTTAAACGCTCAATCTTAAACGTTCAAGCTTAAACGTTCAACCTTAAACGTTCAACCTTAAACGTTCAACCTTAAACGTTCAACCTTAAACGTTCAACCTTAAACGTTCAACCTTAAACGTTCATCCTTAAAACGTTCAACCTTAAACGTTCAAAATTAAACGTTCAACCTTAAACGTACAACCTTAATCATTCAACCTTAAACGTTCAACATTAAACGTTCAACCTTAAACGTTCAACCTTAAACGTTCAACCTTAAACGTTCAACCTTAAACGTTCAACCTTAAACGTTCAACCTTAAATGTTCAACCTTAAACGTTCAACCTTAAACGTTCAACCTTAAACGTTCAACCTTAAACGTTCAACCTTAAACGTTCAACCTTAAAAGTTCAACCTTAAACGTTCAACCATAAACGTTCAACCTTAAACGTTCAACCTTAAACGTTCAACCTTAAATGTAAAACATTAAACGTTCAATCTTAAACGTTCAACCTTAAACGTTCAACCTTAAACGTTCAACCTTAAACGTTCAACCTTAAACGTTCAACCTTAAACGTTCAAAATTAAACGTTCAACCTTAAACGTTCAACCTTAAACGTTCAACCTTAAACGTTCAACCTTAAACGTTCAACCTTAAACGTTCAACCTTAAACGTTCAACCTTAAACGTTCCAGCCTTAAACGTTCAACCTTAAACGTTCAACCTTAAAAGTTAAACCTTAAACGTTCAACCTTAAACGTTCAACCATAAATGTTCAACCTTAAACGTTCAACCTTAAACGTTCAACTTTAAACGATGAACCTTAAATGTTCAACCTTAAACGTTCAACCTTAAACGTTCAACCTTAAACGTTCAACCTTAAACGTTCAACCTTAAAAGTTCAACCTTAAACGTTCCACCTTAAACGTTCAACCTTAAACGTTCAACCTTAAACGTTCAACCTTAATTGTTCAACCTTAAACGTTCAACCTTAAACGTTCAACCTTAAACGTTTAACCTTAAACGTTCAACCTTAAACATTCAAAATTAAAAGTTCAACCTTAAACGTTCAACCTTAAACGTTCAACCTTAAACGTTCAACCTTAAACGGTTGAACCTTAAAGGTGAAACCTTAAACGTTCAATCTTAAATGTTCAACTTTAAACGTTCAACCTTGAACATTCAACCTTAAACGTTCAACCTTAAACGTTCTACCTTAAACGTTCAAACTTAAACGTTCAACCTTAAACGTTCAACCTTAAACGTTCAACCTTAAACGTTCAACCTTAAACGTTCAACCTTAAATGTTCAACCTTAAACGTTCAACCTTAAACGTTCAACCTTAAACGTTCAACCTTAAACGTTCAACCTTAAACGTTCAACCTTAAAAGTTCAACCTTAAACGTTCAACCATAAACGTTCAACCTTAAACGTTCAACCTTAAACGTTCAACCTTAAATGTAAAACATTAAACGTTCAATCTTAAACGTTCAACCTTAAACGTTCAACCTTAAACGTTCAACCTTAAACGTTCAACCTTAAACGTTCAACCTTAAACGTTCAAAATTAAACGTTCAACCTTAAACGTTCAACCTTAAACGTTCAACCTTAAACGTTCAACCTTAAACGTTCAACCTTAAATGTTCAACCTTAAACGTTCAACCTTAAACGTTCAACGTTAAACGTTCAGCCTTAAACGTTCAACCTTAAACGTTCAACCTTAAAAGTTAAACCTTAAACGTTCAACCTTAAACGTTCAACCTTAAACGTTCAACCATAAATGTTCAACCTTAAACGTTCAACCTTAAACGTTCAACTTTAAACGATGAACCTTAAATGTTCAACCTTAAACGTTCAACCTTAAACGTTCAACCTTAAACGTTCAACCTTAAACGTTCAACCTTAAAAGTTCAACCTTAAACGTTCCACCTTAAACGTTCAACCTTAAACGTTCAACCTTAAACGTTCAACCTTAATTGTTCAACCTTAAACGTTCAACCTTAAACGTTCAACCTTAAACGTTTAACCTTAAACGTTCAACCTTAAACATTCAAAATTAAAAGTTCAACCTTAAACGTTCAACCTTAAACGTTCAACCTTAAACGGTTGAACCTTAAAGGTGAAACCTTAAACGTTCAATCTTAAATGTTCAACTTTAAACGTTCAACCTTGAACATTCAATCTTAAACGTTCAACCTTAAACGTTCTACCTTAAACGTTCAAACTTAAACGTTCAACCTTAAACGTTCAATCTTAAACGTTCAACCTTAAACGTTAAACCTTAAACGTTCAATCTTAAACGTTCAACCTAAAACGTTCAACCTTAAATGTTCAATCTTAAACGTTCAACTTAAACGTGAAACCTTAAACGTTCAACCTTAAACGTTCAACCTTAAACGTGAAACCTTAAACGTGAAACCTTAAATGTGAAACCTTAAACATTCAATCTTAAACGTTCAACATTAAACGTTCAACCTTAAACGTTCAATCTTAAACGTTCAACCTTAAACGTTCAACCTTAAACGTTCAACCTTAAACATTCAACCTTAAATGTTCAACCTTAAATGTTCAACCTTAAACGATGAACCTTAAATGTTCATCCTTAAACGTTCAACGTTAAACGTTCAACCTTAAACGTTCAACCTTAAACGTTCAACCTTAAACGTTCAACCTTAAACGTTCCACCTTAAACGTTCAACCTTAAATGTTCAACCTTAAACGTTCAACCTTAATTGTTCAACCTTAAACGTTCAACCTTAAACGTTCAACCTTAAACGTTCAACCTTAAACGTTCAACCTTAAACATTCAAAATTAAACGTTCAACCTTAAACGTTCAACCTTAAACGTTCAACCTTAAACGTTCAACCTTAAACGTTCAACCTTAAACGGTTGAACCTTAAAGGTGAAACCTTAAACGTTCAATCTTAAATGTTCAACTTTAAATGTTCAACCTTGAACATTCAACCTTAAACGTTCAACCTTAAACGTTCTACCTTAAACGTTCAAACTTAACGTCAACTTAACGTTCAACCTTAAACGTTCAACCTTAAACGTTCAACCTTAAACGTTCAACCTTAAACGTTCAACCTTAAACGTTCAACCTTAAACGTTCAACCTTAAACGTTCAACCTTAAACGTTCAACCTTAAACGTTCAACCTTAAACGTTCCACCTTAAACGTTCAACCTTAAACGTTCCACCTTAAACGTGAAACCTTAAACGTTCAACCTTAAACAAGAAATCTTAAACGAGAAACCTTAAACGTGAAACCTTAAACGTTCAACCTTAAACGTTCAACCTTAAACGTTCAACCTTAAACGTTCAACCTTAATTGTTCAACCTTAAACGTTCAACCTTAAACATTCAACCTTAAATGTTCAACCTTAAATGTTCAACCTTAAATGTTCAAAGTTAAACGATGAACCTTAAATGTTCAACCTTAAACGTTCAACCTTAAACGTTCAACCTTAAACGTTCAACATTAAACGTTCAACCTTAAACGTTCAACATTAAACGTTCAACCTTAAACGTTCAACCTTAAACGTTCAACCTTAAACGTGAAACCTTAAATGTGAAACCTTAAACGTTCAATCTTAAACGTTCAACCTTAAACGTTCAACCTTAAACGTTCAACCTTAAACGTTCAACCTTAAACGTTCAACCTTAAACGTTCAACCTTAAACGTTCAAAATTAAATGTTCAACCTTAAACGTTCAACCTTAAATGTTCAACCTTAAACGTTCAACCTTAAACGTTCAACCTTAAATGTTCAACCTTAAACGTTCAAGCTTAAACGTTCAACCTTAAACGCTCAACCTTAAACGTTCAAGCTTAAACGTTCAACCTTAAACGTTCAACCTTAAACATTCAACCTTAAACGTTCAACCTTAAACGTTCAACCTTAAACGTTCAACCTTAAACGTTCATCCTTAAAACGTTCAACCTTAAACGTTCAAAATTAAACGTTCAACCTTAAACGTACAACCTTAAACATTCAACCTTAAACGTTCAACCTTAAACGTTCAACCTTAAACGTTCAACCTTAAACGTTCAACCTTAAACGTTCAACCTTAAACGTTCAACCTTAAACGTTCAACCCTAAACGTTCAACCCTAAACGTTCAACCTTAAACGTTCAACCTTAAACGTTCAACCTTAAACGTTCAACCTTAAACGTTCAACCTTAAACGTTCAACCTTAAACGTTCAACCTTAAACGTTCAACCTTAAACGTTCAACCTTAAACGTTCAACCTTAAACGTTCAACCTTAAACGTTCAACCTTAAACGGTCAACCTTAAACGTGAAACCTTATACATGAAACCTTAAACGGTCAACCTTAAACGTTCAACCTTAAACGTTCAAGCTTAAATGTTCAACCTGAAACGTTCAACCTTAAACGTCCAAAATTAAACGTTCAACCTTAAACGTTCAACCTTAAACGTTCAAGCTTAAATGTTCAACCTTAAACGTTCAACCTTAAACGTTCAAAGTTAAACGTTCAAAGTTAAACGTTCAACCTTAAACGTTCAACTTTAAACGTTCAACCTTAAACGTTCAACCTTAAATGTTCAACCTTAAACGTTCAACCTTAAATGTTCAACCTTAAACGTTCAACCTTAAACGTTCAACCTTAAACGTTCAACCTTAAACGTTCAACCTTAAACGTTCAACCTTAAACGTTCAACCTTAAACGTTCAACCTTAAACGTTCAACCTTAAACGTTCAACCTTAAACGTTCAACCTTAAACGTTCAACCTTAAACGTTCAACCTTAAACGTTCAACCTTAAACGTTCAACCTTAAACGTTCAACATTAAACGTTCAACCTTAAACGTTCAACCTTAAACGTTCAACATTAAACGTTCAACCTTAAACGTTCAACCTTAAACGTTCAAAATTAAACGTTCAACCTTAAACGTTCAAAATTAAACGTTCAACCTTAAACTTTCAACCTTAAACGTTCAACCTTAAACGTTCAACCTTAAACGTTCAACCTTAAACGTTCAACCTTAAACGTTCAACCTTAAACGTTCAACCTTAAAAATTCAACCTTAAACGTTCAACCTTAAACGTTCAACCTTAAATGTTCAACCTTAAACGTTCAACCTTAAACGTTTAACCTTAATCGTTCAACCTTAAACGTAAAACCTTATACGTGAAACCTTAAACGGTCAACCTTAAACGTTCAACATTAAACGTTCAACCTTAAACGTTCAAGCTTAAACGTTCAACCTTAAACGTTCAACCTTAAACGTCCAAAATTAAACGTTCAACCTTAAACGTTCAACCTTAAACGTTCAAGCTTAAATGTTCAACCTTAAACGTCCAACCTTAAACGTTAAAAGTTAAACGTTCAAAGTTAAACGTTCAACCTTAAACGTTCAACCTTAAACGTTCAACCTTAAACGTTCAAAATTAAACGTTCAACCTTAAACGTTCAACCTTAAATGTTCAACCTTAAACGTTCAACCTTAAACGTTCAACCTTAAATGTTCAACCTTAAACGTTCAAGCTTAAACGTTCAACCTTAAACGCTCAACCTTAAACGTTCAAGCTTAAACGTTCAACCTTAAACGTTCAACCTTAAACGTTCAACCTTAAACGTTCAACCTTAAACGTTCAACCTTAAACGTTCAACCTTAAACGTTCAACCTTAAACGTTCAACCTTAAACGTTCATCCTTAAAACGTTCAACCTTAAACGTTCAAAATTAAACGTTCAACCTTAAACGTACAACCTTAAACATTCAACCTTAAACGTTCAACATTAAACGTTCAACCTTAAACGTTCAACCTTAAACGTTCAACCTTAAACGTTCAACCTTAAACGTTCAACCTTAAACGTTCAACCTTAAACGTTCAACCTTAAATGTTCAACCTTAAACGTTCAACCTTAAACGTTCAACCTTAAACGTTCAACCTTAAACGTTCAACCTTAAACGTTCAACCTTAAACGTTCAACCTTAAAAGTTCAACCTTAAACGTTCAACCTTAAACGTTCAACCTTAAACGTTCAACCTTAAACGTTCAACCTTAAATGTAAAACATTAAACGTTCAATCTTAAACGTTCAACCTTAAACGTTCAACCTTAAACGTTCAACCTTAAACGTTCAACCTTAAACGTTCAACCTTAAACGTTCAACCTTAAACGTTCAAAATTAAACGTTCAACCTTAAACGTTCAACCTTAAACGTTCAACCTTAAACGTTCAACCTTAAACGTTCAACCTTAAACGTTCAACCTTAAACGTTCAACCTTAAACGTTCAACCTTAAACGTTCAACCTTAAACGTTCAACGTTAAACGTTCAACGTTAAACGTTCAGCCTTAAACGTTCAACGTTAAACGTTCAGCCTTAAACGTTCAACCTTAAACGTTCAACCTTAAAAGTTAAACCTTAAACGTTCAACCTTAAACGTTCAACCATAAATGTTCAACCTTAAACGTTCAACCTTAAACGTTCAACCTTAAACGATGAACCTTAAATGTTCAATTTTAAACGTTCAACCTTAAACGTTCAACCTTAAACGTTCAACCTTAAACGTTCAACCTTAAAAGTTCAACCTTAAACGTTCCACCTTAAACGTTCAACCTTAAACGTTCAACCTTAAACGTTCAACCTTAAACGTTCAACCTTAATTGTTCAACCTTAAACGTTCAACCTTAAACGTTCAACCTTAAACGTTCAACCTTAAACGTTCAACCTTAAACGTTCAACCTTAAACATTCAAAATTAAAAGTTCAACCTTAAACGTTCAACCTTAAACGGTTGAACCTTAAAGGTGAAACCTTAAACGTTCAATCTTAAATGTTCAACTTTAAACGTTCAACCTTGAACATTCAACCTTAAACGTTCAACCTTAAACGTTCTACCTTAAACGTTCAAACTTAAACGTTCAACCTTAAACGTTCAATCTTAAACGTTCAACCTTAAACGTTCAACCTTAAACGTTCAATCTTAAACGTTCAACCTAAAACGTTCAACCTTAAACGTTCAATCTTAAACGTTCAACTTAAACGTGAAACCTTAAACGTTCAACCTTAAACGTTCAACCTTAAACGTGAAACCTTAAACGTGAAACCTTAAATGTGAAACCTTAAACATTCAATCTTAAACGTTCAACATTAAACGTTCAACCTTAAACGTTCAATCTTAAACGTTCAACCTTAAACGTTCAACCTTAAACGTTCAACCTTAAACATTCAACCTTAAATGTTCAACCTTAAATGTTCAACCTTAAACGATGAACCTTAAATGTTCAACCTTAAACGTTCAACGTTAAACGTTCAACCTTAAACGTTCAACCTTAAACGTTCAACCTTAAACGTTCAACCTTAAACGTTCCACCTTAAACGTTCAACCTTAAACGTTCAACCTTAAACGTTCAACCTTAATTGTTCAACCTTAAACGTTCAACCTTAAACGTTCAACCTTAAACGTTCAACCTTAAACGTTCAACCTTAAACATTCAAAATTAAACGTTCAACCTTAAACGTTCAACCTTAAACGTTCAACCTTAAACGTTCAACCTTAAACGTTCAAACCTTAAACGGTTGAACCTTAAAGGTGAAACCTTAAACGTTCAATCTTAAATGTTCAACTTTAAACGTTCAACCTTGAACATTCAACCTTAAACGTTCAACCTTAAACGTTCTACCTTAAACGTTCAAACTTAAACGTTCAACCTTAAACGTTCAACCTTAAACGTTCAACCTTAAACGTTCAACCTTAAACGTTCAACCTTAAACGTTCAACCTTAAACGTTCAACCTTAAACGTTCAACCTTAAACGTTCCACCTTAAACGTTCAACCTTAAACGTTCCACCTTAAACGTGAAACCTTAAACGTTCAACCTTAAACAAGAAATCTTAAACGAGAAACCTTAAACGTGAAACCTTAAACGTTCAACCTTAAACGTTCAACCTTAAACGTTCAACCTTAAACGTTCAACCTTAATTGTTCAACCTTAAACGTTCAACCTTAAACATTCAACCTTAAATGTTCAACCTTAAATGTTCAACCTTAAATGTTCAAAGTTAAACGATGAACCTTAAATGTTCAACCTTAAACGTTCAACCTTAAACGTTCAACCTTAAACGTTTAACATTAAACGTTCAACCTTAAACGTTCAACATTAAACGTTCAACCTTAAACGTTCAACCTTAAACGTTCAACCTTAAACGTGAAACCTTAAATGTGAAACCTTAAACGTTCAATCTTAAACGTTCAACCTTAAACGTTCAACCTTAAACGTTCAACCTTAAACGTTCAACCTTAAACGTTCAACCTTAAACGTTCAAAATTAAACGTTCAACCTTAAACGTTCAACCTTAAATGTTCAACCTTAAACGTTCAACCTTAAACGTTCAACCTTAAATGTTCAACCTTAAACGTTCAAGCTTAAACGTTCAACCTTAAACGCTCAACCTTAAACGTTCAAGCTTAAACGTTCAACCTTAAACGTTCAACCTTAAACGTTCAACCTTAAACGTTCAACCTTAAACGTTCAACCTTAAACGTTCATCCTTAAAACGTTCAACCTTAAACGTTCAAAATTAAACGTTCAACCTTAAACGTACAACCTTAAACATTCAACCTTAAACGTTCAACATTAAACGTTCAACCTTAAACGTTCAACCTTAAACGTTCAACCTTAAACGTTCAACCTTAAACGTTCAACCTTAAACGTTCAACCTTAAACGTTCAACCTTAAACGTTCAACCTTAAACGTTCAACCTTAAACGTTCAACCTTAAACGTTCAACCTTAAACGTTCAACCTTAAACGTTCAACCTTAAACGTTCAACCTTAAAAGTTCAACCTTAAACGTTCAACCTTAAACGTTCAACCTTAAACGTTCAACCTTAAATGTAAAACATTAAACGTTCAATCTTAAACGTTCAACCTTAAACGTTCAACCTTAAACGTTCAACCTTAAACGTTCAACCTTAAACGTTCAACCTTAAACGTTCAACCTTAAACGTTCAAAATTAAACGTTCAACCTTAAACGTTCAACCTTAAACGTTCAACCTTAAACGTTCAACCTTAAACGTTCAACCTTAAACGTTCAACCTTAAACGTTCAACCTTAAACGTTCAACGTTAAACGTTCAGCCTTAAACGTTCAACCTTAAACGTTCAACCTTAAAAGTTAAACCTTAAACGTTCAACCTTAAACGTTCAACCATAAATGTTCAACCTTAAACGTTCAACCTTAAACGTTCAACCTTAAACGATGAACCTTAAATGTTCAACCTTAAACGTTCAACCTTAAACGTTCAACCTTAAACGTTCAACCTTAAACGTTCAACCTTAAAAGTTCAACCTTAAACGTTCCACCTTAAACGTTCAACCTTAAACGTTCAAAATTAAACGTTCAACCTTAATTGTTCAACCTTAAACGTTCAACCTTAAACGTTCAACCTTAAACGTTCAACCTTAAACGTTCAACCTTAAACATTCAAAATTAAAAGTTCAACCTTAAACGTTCAACCTTAAACGGTTGAACCTTAAAGGTGAAACCTTAAACGTTCAATCTTAAATGTTCAACTTTAAACGTTCAACCTTGAACATTCAACCTTAAACGTTCAACCTTAAACGTTCTACCTTAAACGTTCAAACTTAAACGTTCAACCTTAAACGTTCAATCTTAAACGTTCAACCTTAAACGTTCAACCTTAAACGTTCAATCTTAAACGTTCAACCTAAAACGTTCAACCTTAAACGTTCAATCTTAAACGTTCAACTTAAACGTGAAACCTTAAACGTTCAACCTTAAATGTTCAACCTTAAACGTGAAACCTTAAACGTGAAACCTTAAATGTGAAACCTTAAACGTTCAATCTTAAACGTTCAACATTAAACGTTCAACCTTAAACGTTCAATCTTAAACGTTCAACCTTAAACGTTCAACCTTAAACGTTCAACCTTAAACATTCAACCTTAAATGTTCAACCTTAAATGTGAAACCTTAAACGTTCAATCTTAAACGTTCAACATTAAACGTTCAACCTTAAACGTTCAACCTTAAACGTTCAACCTTAAACGTTCAACCTTAAACGTTCCACCTTAAACGTTCAACCTTAAACGTTCAACCTTAAACGTTAAACCTTAATTGTTCAACCTTAAACGTTCAACCTTAAACGTTCAACCTTAAACGTTCAACCTTAAACGTTCAACCTTAAACATTCAAAATTAAACGTTCAACCTTAAACGTTCAACCTTAAACGTTCAACCTTAAACGTTCAACCTTAAACATTCAAAATTAAACGTTCAACCTTAAACATTCAAAATTAAACGTTCAACCTTAAACGTTCAACCTTAAACGTTCAACCTTAAACATTCAAAATTAAACGTTCAACCTTAAACGTTCAGCCTTAAGCGTTCAACCTTAAACGTTCAACCTTAAACGTTCAACCTTAAACGTTTAAGGTTGAACGTTTAAGGTTGAACGTTTAAGGTAGAACGTTTAAGGTTGAACGTTTAAGGTTGAACGTTTAAGGTTGAACGTTTAAGGTTGAACGTTTAAGGTTGAACGTTTAAGGTTGAACGTTTAAGGTTGAACGTTTAAGGTTGAACGTTTAAGGTTGAACGTTTAAGGTTGAACGTTTAAAGTTCAACGTTTAAGGTTGAACGTTTAATTTTGGATGTTTAAGGTTGAACGTTTAAGGTTGAACGTTTAAGCTTGAACGTTTAAGGTTGAACGTTTAATTTTGAACGTTTAAGGTTGACATTCAAACATTCAACCTTAAATGTTCAATCTTAAACGTTCAACATTAAACGTTCAACCATAAATGTTCAACCTTAAACGCTCAACCTTAAACGTTCAACCTTAAACGTTCAATCTTAAACGTTCAAAAATAAACGTTCAACCTAAAACGTTCAACCATAAACGTTCAACCTTAAACGTTCAACCTTAAACGTTCAACCTTAAACGTTCAACCTTAAACGTTCAACCTTAAACGTTCAACCTTAAACGTTCAACCTTAAACGTTCAACCTTAAACGTTCAACCTTAAACATCCAAAATTAAACGTTCAACCTTAAACGTTCAACCTTAAACGTTCAACCTTAAACGTTCAAGCTTAAACGTTCAACCTTAAACGTTCAAGCTTAAACGTTCAACCTTAAACGTTCAACCTTAAACATCCAAAATTAAACGTTCAACCTTAAACGTTCAACCTTAAACGTTCAACCTTAAACGTTCAAGCTTAAATGTTCAACCTTAAACGTTCGACCTTAAACGTTCAAAATTAAACGTTCAACCTTAAACGTTCAAGCTTAAACGTTCAACCTTAAACGTTCAACCTTAAACATCCAAAATTAAACGTTCAACCTTAAACGTTGAACTTTAAACGTTCAACCTTAAACGTTCAACCTTAAACGTTCAACCTTAAACGTTCAACCTTAAACGTTCAACCTTAAACGTTCAACCTTAAACGTTCAACCTTAAACGTTCAACCTTAAATGTTCTACCTTAAACGTTCAACCTTAAACGTTCAACCTTAAACGTTCAACCTTAAACGTTCAACCTTAAACGTTCAACCTTAAACGTTCAAGCTTAAACGTTCAACCTTAAACGTTCAACCTTAAACGTCCAAAATTAAACGTTCAACCTTAAACGTTCAACCTTAAGCGTTCAACCTTAAACGTTCAACCTTAAACGTTCAACCTTAAACGTTCAACCTTAAACGTTCAACCTTAAACGTTCAACCTTAAACGTTCAACCTTAAACGTTCAACCTTAAACGTTCAACCTTAAACGTTCAACCTTAAACGTTCAACCTTAAACGTTCAACCTTAAACGTTCAAGCTTAAACGTTCAACCTTAAACGTTCAACCTTAAACGTCCAAAATTAAACGTTCAACCTTAAAACGTTCAACCATAAGCGTTCAACCTTAAACGTTCAACCTTAAACGTTCGACCTTAAACGTTCAACCTTAAACGCTCAACCTTAAACGTTCAACCTTAAACGTTCAACCTTAAACGTTCAACCTTAAACGTTCAACCTTAAACGTTCAACCTTAAACGTTCAAACTTAAACGTTCAACCTTAAACGATCAACCTTAAACGTTCAACCTTAAACGATCAACCTTAAGAGGGTTACAAAGTAGATTAATTTCTAAACATATTCATAGATGGTGCTCGCATCGCTCTCATACACCTTATTATGTACATATGGTAATTTTTTTGCTATGTATTAGAGGATACAACGGATAAATTTTTTCCGCCATCTTGGATGTCCGTTAGCGTGATTTAAGTCACCAACGTATTTTATTTTGCTTTTTTCTGGCAAATTTTTTTAAATTTTTGAAAAAAATAAATATAAAAATAAAGATTTAGCGAAATTTCGTAATAAAATAACATAATTTTAGTTAGGGAAGCGACTCTAAAATAAAAACGTAAACGAAATCATTCGCCTTATATACGGCGATTTGTGTGGTCATTTTTGACTAAAAAATCGCTGCTAAAGGTAGATTTTTTTAAATTTTATTGTTCTTTCCACTTAATATTCTTACCTTAATCGGAAATCTTCCATGTAGGGTTGGTTATTCTTTTTAAAATGACGTCGTTTTCCATCGAAGCGGTGGAAAAATGGCGTCGTTTTCAACTTTCTCAAACGGCGTTAAACCGCTTCTGCGCATGCGCGCTCATTTTGGTTCAAACGAAATTCAAATACGTACTCTCTAACCAGGCCTTGACTGAATCAGATTCTTATTGATTGAGTTTTACTTCAATATAAAAATAAACGTATGCAATTAGGTAATGAAATTTACTTGTTCTTATAGAAAACAAATAAATCTACCACCACATTTTTTTATTTTACTATTATCTCTTTTGTAAAAATAAGATAATGGATACCAAATATGTAGCTTTTTTTTTCCAATGAGATTTTGCATAGGAAATAAAAACACCTTTTTAAATACTTAATTAAAATATTTAAAGGCAGATTTATAGTCTGAATTTTTTTTTATCAGTTTCATTAAACAATCTAATATTTATTACAGTTTGAATCACATTTTAAAAACTTATATTGTCTCCAGATAATGGCTACCAAACATAACTGTATGTTTGAAATTTAAATTAGCATTATGTCTATGCTAATTCAATACAAGTGGCGCCTCTGATGTCAGACACAGCAATCAGTGTCGTCTGTCAAAAGAAAACGTCCGTGACGCTTCTGTAACCCTCTTAAACGTTCAACCTTAAACGTTCAACCTTAAACGTTCAACCTTAAACGTTCAACCTTAAACGTTCAACCTTAAACGTTTAAATTTAAACGTTCAACCTTAAACTTTCAACCTTAAACGTTCAACCTTAAACGCTCAACCTTAAACGTTCAACCTTAAACGTTAAAAAATAAACGTTCAACCTAAAACGTTCAACCTTAAACGTTCAACCTTCAATGTTCAACCTTAAACGTTGAACCCTTTAAGGTTTCATATTTAAGGTTTCAAGTCTGAGGTTTCAAGTCTGAGGTTTCCAGTCTGAGGTTTCCAGTCTGAGGTTTCCAGTCTGAGGTTTCCAGTCTGAGGTTTAAAGTCTGAGGTTTAAAGTCTGAGGTTTAAAGTCTGAGGTTTCCAGTCTGAGGTTTCCAGTCTGAGGCTTCCAGTCTGAGGCTTCCAGTCTGAGGCTTCCAGTCTGAGGCTTCCAGTCTGAGGCTTCCAGTCTGAGGCTTCCGGGTCTGAGGCTTCCGGGTCTGAGGGTTCGGGGTCTGAGGGTTCGGGGTCTGAGGGTTCGGGGTCTGAGGGTTCGGGGTCTGAGGGTTCGGGGTCTGAGGGTTCGGGGTCTGAGGGTTCGGGGTCTGAGGGTTCGGGGTCTGAGGGTTCGGGGTCTGAGGGTTCGGGGTCTGAGGGTTCGGGGTCTGAGGGTTCGGGGTCTGAGGGTTCGGGGCCTGAGGGTTCGGGGCCTGAGGGTTCGGGGCCTGAGGGTTCGGGGCCTGAGGGTTCGGGGCCTGAGGGTTCGGGGCCTGAGGGTTCGGGGCCTGAGGGTTCGGGGCCTGAGGGTTCGGGGCCTGAGGGTTCGGGGCCTGAGGGTTCGGGGCCTGAGGGTTCGGGGCCTGAGGGTTCGGGGCCTGAGGGTTCGGGGCCTGAGGGTTCGGGGCCTGAGGGTTCGGGGCCTGAGGGTTCGGGGCCTGAGGGTTCGGGGCCTGAGGGTTCGGGGCCTGAGGGTTCGGGGCCTGAGGGTTCGGGGCCTGAGGGTTCGGGGCCTGAGGGTTCGGGGCCTGAGGGTTCGGGGCCTGAGGGTTCGGGGCCTGAGGGTTCGGGGCCTGAGGGTTCGGGGCCTGAGGGTTCGGGGCCTGAGGGTTCGGGGCCTGAGGGTTCGGGGCCTGAGGGTTCGGGGCCTGAGGGTTCGGGGCCTGAGGGTTCGGGGCCTGAGGGTTCGGGGCCTGAGGGTTCGGGGGCCTGAGGGTTCGGGGCCTGAGGGTTCGGGCCTGAGGGTTCGGGGCCTGAGGGTTCGGGGCCTGAGGGTTCGGGGCCTGAGGGTTCGGGGCCTGAGGGTTCGGGGCCTGAGGGTTCGGGGCCTGAGGGTTCGGGGCCTGAGGGTTCGGGGCCTGAGGGTTCGGGGCCTGAGGGTTCGGGGCCTGAGGGTTCGGGGCCTGAGGGTTCGGGGCCTGAGGGTTCGGGGCCTGAGGGTTCCGGGCCTGAGGGTTCCGGGCCTGAGGGTTCGGGGCCTGAGGGTTCGGGGCCTGAGGGTTCGGGGCCTGAGGGTTCGGGGCCTGAGGGTTCGGGGCCTGAGGGTTCGGGGCCTGAGGGTTCGGGGCCTGAGGGTTCGGGACCTGAGGGTTCGGGGCCTGAGGGTTCGGGGCCTGAGGGTTCGGGGCCTGAGGGTTCGGGGCCTGAGGGTTCGGGGCCTGAGGGTTCGGGGCCTGAGGGTTCGGGGCCTGAGGGTTCGGGGCCTGAGGGTTCGGGGCCTGAGGGTTCGGGGCCTGAGGGTTCGGGGCCTGAGGGTTCGGGGCCTGAGGGTTCGGGGCCTGAGGGTTCGGGGCCTGAGGGTTCGGGGCCTGAGGGTTCGGGGCCTGAGGGTTCGGGGCCTGAGGGTTTGGGGCCTGAGGGTTCGGGGCCTGAGGGTTCGGGGCCTGAGGGTTCGGGGCCTGAGGGTTCGGGGGCCTGAGGGTTCGGGGCCTGAGGGTTCGGGGCCTGAGGGTTCGGGGCCTGAGGGTTCGGGGCCTGAGGGTTCGGGGGCCTGAGGGTTCGGGGCCTGAGGGTTCCGGGCCTGAGGGTTCGGGGCCTGAGGGTTCGGGGCCTGAGGGTTCGGGGCCTGAGGGTTCGGGGCCTGAGGGTTCGGGGCCTGAGGGTTCGGGGCCTGAGGGTTCGGGGCCTGAGGGTTCGGGGCCTGAGGGTTCGGGGCCTGAGGGTTCCGGGCCTGAGGGTTCCGGGCCTGAGGGTTCCGGGCCTGAGGGTTCGGGGCCTGAGGGTTCCGGGCCTGAGGGTTCCGGGCCTGAGGGTTCCGGGCCTGAGGGTTCCGGGCCTGAGGGTTCCGGGCCTGAGGGTTCCGGGCCTGAGGGTTCCGGGCCTGAGGGTTCCGGGCCTGAGGGTTCCGGGCCTGAGGGTTCCGGGCCTGAGGGTTCCGGGCCTGAGGGTTCCGGGCCTGAGGGTTCCGGGCCTGAGGGTTCCGGGCCTGAGGGTTCCGGGCCTGAGGGTTCCGGGCCTGAGGGTTCCGGGCCTGAGGGTTCCGGGCCTGAGGGTTCCGGGCCTGAGGGTTCCGGGCCTGAGGGTTCCGGGCCTGAGGGTTCCGGGCCTGAGGGTTCCGGGCCTGAGGGTTCCGGGCCTGAGGGTTCCGGGCCTGAGGGTTCCGGGCCTGAGGGTTCCGGGCCTGAGGGTTCCGGGCCTGAGGGTTCCGGGCCTGAGGGTTCCGGGCCTGAGGGTTCCGGGCCTGAGGGTTCCGGGCCTGAGGGTTCCGGGCCTGAGGGTTCCGGGCCTGAGGGTTCCGGGCCTGAGGGTTCGGGGCCTGAGGGTTCGGGGCCTGAGGGTTCGGGGCCTGAGGGTTCGGGGCCTGAGGGTTCGGGGCCTGAGGGTTCGGGGCCTGAGGGTTCGGGGCCTGAGGGTTCGGGGCCTGAGGGTTCGGGGCCTGAGGGTTCGGGGCCTGAGGGTTCCGGGCCTGAGGGTTCCGGGCCTGAGGGTTCCGGGCCTGAGGGTTCCGGGCCTGAGGGTTCCGGGCCTGAGGGTTCCGGGCCTGGGGGTTCCGGGCCTGGGGGTTCCGGGCCTGGGGGTTCCGGGCCTGGGGGTTCCGGGCCTGGGGGTTCCGGGCCTGGGGGTTCCGGGCCTGGGGGTTCCGGGCCTGGGGGTTCCGGGCCTGGGGGTTCCGGGCCTGGGGGTTCAGGGCCTGTGATTTCCGGGCCTGGGGGTTCCGGGCCTGGGGGTTCCGGGCCTGGGGGTTCCGGGCCAGGGGGTTCCGGGCCAGGGGGTTCCGGGCCAGGGGGTTCCGGGCCAGGGGGTTCCGGGCCAGGGGGTTCCGGGCCAGGGGGTTCCGGGCCTGGGGGTTCCGGGCCTGGGGGTTCCGGGCCTGGGGGTTCCGGGCCTGGGGGTTCCGGGCCTGGGGGTTCCGGGCCTGGGGGGTTCCGGGCCTGGGGGTTCCGGGCCTGGGGGTTCCGGGCCTGGGGGTTCCGGGCCTGGGGGTTCCGGGCCTGGGGGGTTCCGGGCCTGGGGTTCCGGGCCTGGGGGTTCCGGGCCTGGGGGTTCCGGGCCTGGGGGTTCCGGGCCTGGGGGTTCCGGGCCTGGGGGTTCCGGGCCTGGGGGTTCCGGGCCTGGGGGTTCCGGGCCTGGGGGTTCCGGGCCTGGGGGTTCCGGGCCTGGGGGTTCCGGGCCTGGGGGTTCCGGGTCTGGGGGTTCCGGGCCTGGGGGTTCCGGGCCTGGGGGTTCCGGGCCTGGGGGTTCCGGACCTGGGGGTTCCGGGCCTGGGGGTTCCGGGCCTGGGGGTTCCGGGCCTGGGGGTTCCGGGCCTGGGGGTTCCGGGCCTGGGGGTTCCGGACCTGGGGGTTCCGGGCCTGGGGGTTCCGGGCCTGGGGGTTCCGGGCCTGGGGGTTCCGGGCCTGGGGGTTCCGGGCCTGGGGGTTCCGGGCCTGGGGGTTCCGGGCCTGGGGGTTCCGGGCCTGGGGGTTCCGGGCCTGGGGGTTCCGGGCCTGGGGGTTCCGGGCCTGGGGGTTCCGGGCCTGGGGGTTCCGGGCCTGGGGGTTCCGGGCCTGGGGGTTCCGGGCCTGGGGGTTCCGGGTCTGGGGGTTCCGGGTCTGGGGGTTCCGGGTCTGGGGGTTCCGGGTCTGGGGGTTCCGGGTCTGGGGGTTCCGGGTCTGGGGGTTCCGGGTCTGGGGGTTCCGGGTCTGGGGGTTCCGGGTCTGGGGCTTCCGGGTCTGGGGCTTCCGGGTCTGGGGCTTCCGGGTCTGGGGCTTCCGGGTCTGGGGCTTCCGGGTCTGGGGCTTCCGGGTCTGGGGCTTCCGGGTCTGGGGTGCCGGGTCTGGGGGTGCCGGGTCTGGGGGTGCCGGGTCTGGGGGTGCCGGGTCTGGGGGTTCCGGGTCTGGGGGTTCCGGGTCTGGGGGTTCCGGGTCTGGGGGTTCCGGGTCTGGGGGTTCCGGGTCTGGGGGTTCCGGGTCTGGGGGTTCCGGGTCTGGGGTTCCGGTCTGGGGTTCGGGTCTGGGGCTTCCGGGTCTGGGGCTTCCGGGTCTGGGGCTTCCGGTCTGGGGCTTCCGGGTCTGGGGCTTCCGGGTCTGGGGCTTCCGGGTCTGGGGCTTCCGGGTCTGGGGCTTCCGGGTCTGGGGCTTCCGGGTCTGGGGCTTCCGGGTCTGGGGCTTCCGGGTCTGGGGCTTCCGGGTCTGGGGCTTCCGGGTCTGGGGCTTCCGGGTCTGGGGCTTCCGGGTCTGGGGCTTCCGGGTCTGGGGCTTCCGGGTCTGGGGCTTCCGGGTCTGGGGCTTCCGGGTCTGGGGCTTCCGGGTCTGGGGCTTCCGGGTCTGGGGCTTCCGGGTCTGGGGCTTCCGGGTCTGGGGCTTCCTGGTCTGGGGCTTCCGGGTCTGGGGCTTCCGGGTCTGGGGCTTCCGGGTCTGGGGCTTCCGGGTCTGGGGCTTCCGGGTCTGGGGCTTCCGGGTCTGGGGCTTCCGGGTCTGGGGCTTCCGGGTCTGGGGCTTCCGGGTCTGGGGCTTCCGGGTCTGGGGCTTCCGGGTCTGGGGCTTCCGGGTCTGGGGCTTCCGGGTCTGGGGCTTCCGGGTCTGGGGCTTCCGGGTCTGGGGCTTCCGGGTCTGGGGCTTCCGGGTCTGGGGGTTCCGGGTCTGGGGGTTCCGGGTCTGGGGGTTCCGGGTCTGGGGGTTCCGGGTCTGGGGGTTCCGGGTCTGGGGGTTCCGGGTCTGGGGGTTCCGGGTCTGGGGGTTCCGGGTCTGGGGGTTCCGGGTCTGGGGGTTCCGGGTCTGGGGGTTCCGGGTCTGGGTTCCGGGTCTGGGGGTTCCGGGTCTGGGGGTTCCGGGTCTGGGGGTTCCGGGTCTGGGGGTTCCGGGTCTGGTTGTTCCGGGTCTGGGGGTTCCGGGTCTGGGGGTTCTGGGTCTGGGGGTTCCGGGTCTGGGGGTTCCGGGTCTGGGGGTTCCGGGTCTGGGGGTTCCGGGTCTGGGGGTTCCGGGTCTGGGGGTTCCGGGGCTGGGGGTTCCGGGGCTGGGGGTTCCGGGGCTGGGGGTTCCGGGGCTGGGGGTTCCGGGGCTGGGGGTTCCGGGGCTGGGGGTTCCGGGGCTGGGGGTTCCGGGGCTGGGGGTTCGGGGGCTGGGGGTTCCGGGTCTGGGGGTTCCGGGTCTGGGGGTTCCGGGTCTGGGGGTTCCGGGTCTGGGGGTTCCGGGTCTGGGGGTTCCGGGTCTGGGGGTTCCGGGTCTGGGGGTTCCGGGTCTGGGGGTTCCGGGTCTGGGGGTTCCGGGTCTGGGGGTTCCGGGTCTGGGGGTTCCGGGTCTGGGGGTTCCGGGTCTGGGGCTTCCGGGTCTGGGGCTTCCGGGTCTGGGGCTTCCGGGTCTGGTGGCCGTGCAGTAGCGGCTAAAACATCATCAGCCGCCTCATGCATGGTCACCATGGAGATTTCACCGTTGTCTGCCTTTTTAGGGGCAGACACACGGTGAATTCTCCTACACCAAGACTGGACCTGGTGGGTAGAGACATTTACTGTCAATTCTCTTATATTGACGGTAATGGGAGCCTTCATGGAGGTTTTCACGGACGGATTTCTCCGTCCACGGGCCGATTTCGTCGGACCTTGGACCAGACACCTGGGGATGGGCCGCCCTGGGTTTCTACCGAAACCGTAGCGGGCCCCAAACACCGCAATGTCCGGCCGCCTCTTCTCCCAGCCGTCCGCCCATAATAGCGGACTGCCGGCTCTACCCCACCACGGTAGGGGCACCCACAGGGTACCCCACAACCGGATGCTCCCTTTCCGAGGGTCGTACCCACTCACCTCAAACACCCTCAAACCCCGAGGAGGTGGCGGGTCATCTCCCTCGGAGTCGGTAGACTCCTGCGAAGGAATGGCCGGTGGCTTTAGCGCCGGAGTCACTTCACTCCGTGCCGAAGCCTCCGTGGCATCGCTGTCTGCATCGGAGGAGGTTTCAGAGACACCAAGTCCATCTTCCTCTCTCACAGTGCAGGTGGGTATATACGGCTTCAGGTTATCTACATGAAACCGGTCGCGCACCTTCCGACCATACCCGTCTACGAATTCTATCTCGTAGACTAGGTCAGAATACCGTGCGACCACCGTACCCCTCTCAGCTTTATAAGCCAAGTTCCATTTCTTCGCCTGGCCGAGTTTCCCAGCCTGATCTCTTATCCACACCGGATCTCCCGGCTGGTAAAAAGGAGGCTGCACACGGCCAGCGTCGTACCGTTCTTTCTGCCTTTTCTGAGCAGCCGTCAAACGTTGACGAGCCTGCTCTTCCACGGCTTGCTGGTCGGGCAAGTCGCGGACTGGACCATTCGGAAGGAGGTTATCAATCTCCATCCGCGGCTCACGGCCAAACAACAACTTATACGGAGAGACTTGCGTACTCTCCTGGACAGCTGTGTTATAAGCCCACACGGCGGGCCGTAATTTATCCCACCAGTCACGCTGTTCCTTGAGGGGATCAAGGTACCGCTTGATGGTTTCCATTACGGTTTTATTCGTACGTTCCGTAAGCCCATTAGCTTGCGGATGGTACGCCGTCGTGAAGTGATGCGCTATATTATAGCGCCCCCGGAACTTCAGCAGGATTTTGCTGGAGAACTGGGACCCACGATCCGAGACAAGAGCTTTCGGTGTGCCATACACCGTCAAGGATCTCGTCCTTCAGAAATTTCACCGCACAGGCGGCCGTGGCCCTTCGTACCGTCTTTGCCACACCGTACAGGGTGAAATAGTCAACCATGATTAGTACATAGGTGACTCCACCCACGGAGGCAGGAAACGGTCCAACGAAGTCCATTCCCCAGGTATCAACTGGGTACTCCGGCACAATCGGTTGGAGAAATCCCTGACTTCGAGCGAACTGTCGCGCTCTCTGACACACCAAACATGACTTGACATATTCGGCAGTGTCCCGCTTCATACCGATCCAGTAGAAGCGTGAGCGCAGTTTCTGGTAGGTCTTAAACATCCCGAAGTGACCAGCTTCGGGAATGTCATGTAGCTTCCTTAGACAGAAAGCCCTGCATGACTTCGGAACTACCAACACAGTTCTCAACCGATCCTGGATGGACCTGATGGCAAACAACAAGGCATCTGCCACCACGAACTTGAACCGGAGGTTCGAGTTGGGGTCACGGAAGATTTCACTCTTCACTTTGGAGCACCAGCCATCGGCCTCTTGCTCCTTGACCCAATCCACCTCAGAACGGACGTGGTAAATAACCTCACCTACGTCGGCTTCGACGTATTCAGGTAAGGAAAGGTCCGCCACATCACGAACAGGATAACGACTCAAAGCGTCGGCATCCACGTGCAGTGTTCCCTTCCTATACTGAACCTTAAACCGGTACTCTTGAAGCTGCATCTGCCAACGCCCCAACCTGCCTTGCAGGTTCTTGGCTGTCTGCAGATAGCAAAGAGCGTGGTGATCAGTTACGATCACAAACTCCCGGTTAAAGAGGTAAGGACGGAATTTACCCACGGCAAACATGACCGTCAAGCACTCCTGCTCGGTGACCGAATACCGTGTTTCCGCTCCTTTCATGAGACGGCTTGCGTAGGCCAGAACACGGGGGACACTGTCCTCCAGCAACTTCTGGTACACTACGACTCCCAAGCCGTACCCACTAACGTCGGTATGGATAATTACCTCACCATGCGGATCGTACATGGTGAGTACCGGCGCTTCGGTTAAAAATGCCTTTAACCGAGCAAACGCTAGTTTGCACTGATCCGACCACTCGAAGGATGCATCCTTCTTCGTCAGATCGTGCAAAGGCCTAGCCACCTTGGCGAAGTCTTTGATGAACCTTCGATAGTAACCGGCAAGTCCGAGAAAACTGCGGACGCCTGTCACCGTCGTCGGGACATCAAACTCCTGGACTGCCCGCACGAGATCCGGGTCCGGAGCAACTCCCTCGGCACTTACTATGTGACCGAGATAACGTACTTTGTTAAAGCCAAAGAAGCATTTCTTCGGCTGGAGTTTTAGCTCCGCCCCTCGTAACAGTCCAAGGACAGTGGAGAGTCTCTCGAGAAACTGCTCGAAAGTGTTCCCAAAGACGATAATATCGTCCAGGTACACTAGACAAGTCTCCCACTTATGTCCTGCCAATAAGAGGTCTAGCGCTCTTTGCATGGTGGCTGGAGCATTACAAAGTCCGAAAGGCATTTTCCGGAACTCAAACAGACCTTGAGAGCAAATGAATGCTGTTTTCTCAACGTCTGGCTCAGCCATCCGAACCTGCCAGTAACCACTAGCCAGGTCCAAGGTAGCGAAGAACTTCGCACCGGCCAACGAGTCGAGCGCATCATCGATGCGAGGCAACAGATACTGATCCAGCTTTGTCTGGGCATTCAGTTTCCGGTAGTCCATGCAAAAACGAAAGCCACCATCCTTCTTGTGGACAAGCAAGATAGGGCTCGCGTACGGACTACGCGAAGGTTGGATAACCCCTGCATCCAACATCTTCGCCACCTCTTCTTTCTCGACTGCTCTGGCCGCTGGAGCGGTTCGACGCAATCCTTCTGGCACAGGAGGTTGCCCACCGGTATCGATCGTATGTTCGAAAAGAGAGGTTTCACCCAACTCTGTGAAGTCGAACGCGAAATGATCCCGGCGTGCCAGCAGGAACTCTCGAAGCTGTCTCGCCTCTTCAGGCTTCAGATTGTCACCAATCTTGAGACACTCTTCGAGAGTAGGAGCCGTCGCCACGTTGAGCACTTGGCGTCCGTTTCCGGACGCCCCTCTCAACTTAGACGAGGGCTTCCCTGGTCGAACTGTCTTCTGAGTGGGGTCGCCCCCTCTCAACTTAGACGGCTCTTTTAGCCCTACCACAATGGCAGCCTCCACAGCTTGAGCTGTGGCTACACCCTCTCCTGTTTCCAGGGCAATAGGTGCCTCTCCCACGTTCTCAAGCCAAATATCATACGTGCCAAGCCGGTTAGCTGCAGCGATACCTGCCACCGCTAACACACCACGTCCACCTAAGGCTTTCCGGTGCGGCTCCACGAGAAGCAGCTGGCCAGGGCCGGCATGCTCTACCAACGTCACGGATACGACTCGTCGTACGTGGGCTGGTAGCCAGACATTCTCCCTCAGTCGCAGAGAACAAACTTCTCCACGCCCGATAGAGGTTCTGGTCTCGGGCAGCTCTGGTGAAACAATGTTCACCCACCCGTCAACCTTCTCGAGTGCAGGCGGATCCACTGGGAGTTGCCGTCCCGGAGGCAAAGCCCCTGGTATCGGCGATGGAATTGCTTCCACCTCCCTAGGTTCTGCAAGCGCTCGATCGGTGAATGCAGCTTGGAGGGCGTCTGGATGTGCAGCCCAGACATCCTCCCGGAAGTAAACCTTCCGGTGCACGATATCAACCATCAAGCCGAAACGTGAGGCGTGATCAACGCCCAACAACGCTTCGCCCTCTCCTTTCACCAAAAGGAGAGGCACCTTGATGGTTTTCTTGTGGATGGTCAATTCCACATTTGTGACCCCTACTACCTCGATGGAGTGCCCACCCATTCCCAGAAGGAATGAAGGAATCGCCAGTTCCTCTATAGGCAACTCCATCACTCGTGCCGCCGTGATGCTTAGGACCGACACATCGGCCCCGGTGTCTACGATCATCTCCAACAGACGATCGCTTATCGACACCCACACCCTCGGTGAACCTACGTCGTAGGCCCGGCTCTGAAGCTCAGGGATGGGAACCCGCGGGCTCCCACCATCGATCTTCTGCCTCCCGTCCACCTTACCGTCCACACCGGACGGTAATCCCAGACGTGCAGAAGACTGGGGCACAGTCTCACAAACCAGAGACTCCCCAGGCACCACGGAAGGTATGAGCACACCAACTCCTCCCGCCTGCTCGATGATCGCACGATCCAGCACCTCACCACTAGGCATGTAGGGTGAGGGGGCAAACCAGCGATCCAGCTGGCTGCACACGGCCTCCAATGTGGAGCATGGTGATGGAAATACCCACTGGATATTTTCCGGGTCCGCAGACCTCGCCAGAGGCACCCCTGCCTTCCACAGGACATCCACATATTTGGAGACCGCCCGGAGGTACGTCCCCCGTTCAGAGCTCAGGCCGTGACAGGCACCTGAGCTTTGAAGCTTTACCGGTCACACACCACTCAGTTCGGTGGCGACCGGCGGCGGTTTAACGAGGATCTCTCCTCGTCCTCCACGAGTCGATAGTAGCACTGGCCATCGTGAACGGTGGCCAGGTACTTACGACCCTCCAGCCAGACTGGTGCAACACCAGCGGTTGGCTGGAGGCTCTGACTTTCGTCAGGCACCACTCTAGCAACCTGCCCTTTGGCCGCAGCCTTTGGACAATCCTTCCTCAGGTGACCCATCTGGTTACACCCGAAACAAGGACCTAGTCGCCGGAGCGAATCTCCCGTACGGTCCGTACCATGAGGCATTGCCGCCGGCTGATCTCCGCCAGAGCCTGCCTGCTTCTTCTTCTTGCCTCCGGTCTTGGCTCCTGCTTTGTCCGACTTGGACGATGCAGCAGCCTTCGCACCCGTTTGGCTCAAAGATGATGCCCTGGCAGAGCTCCCAGAGCTAGCCGTGGTTCCGGAGGACGGAGCGTTAGCCCTGTCCTGAGGAACCCCTCTTGTACGGGTAGGTAATTTACCTACAAGAAGCAAATCGGCCTCAACCAGCCGTGCCTTTCTGGCATATGCCTCCACCGTACCGGCCTTGCAACCGATCAACTGATCAGTGATGGCCGTCTGGAGTTTCCGTTTGAAGCGAATGAGCCGACAGCTCTCGTCTTCGCCCGGAGACACTCGGTCGGACAGTTCCAAGAACCGCCAGTAGAATGCCTGTACAGACTCAGTCGCCCCCTGTTTCATCGATTCGAATTCGCCGAAACAGAGGCGAGCCTGGTTACTCGAGCTGAAGCGGCTACGCATAGCATCCTTCAGCTCAGTCCAGGTCAGGTCTGGAAGAGTTTCCACCAACGTGGCGTAGTACTCTTCCGCCGGACCGTCCAGCAGAAACGTAAAGAAACTGCATCGGGACTCGTCCGTCCAGCGCTGAGCTCGGGCTTTCGCTTCGAACTTGCGGAGAAAAGGCGTCAAGTCCTCCCTGCCATCGTAACGTGCAAACGAGTGGACCGGGTTAAAGAACCCGAACGCCTGAACCTCCGCTGGAACCGCTGGAGCGGGCATCCAAGCAGCGGCGCTAACCCTGCGAGGTTGCCTGCTCCGGTTCCCCGAAACATCAGACACCGACTCAGCTTCCGAGGGGATCATCATCTGAACCCTCGGCTGCTGTCCGGGTACACCAGGAGCTCCCCGGCCAAGTCCCCGAGGGAATGGCCTGGGTGCTACCCGTGGAGGTACCAACCGGGGAAGTACCGGTGGTTCCTCTCCCCGTGCGCCTTCACGCACGGGCGACAGTGAGAACCGAGGTGCCACCCTCGGCTCAACCGTTGACCGGGACAGTCGTCCTTCCAACCGAAGGACGTCTATTCTGTAAGCAATCTCAACGAGTTGCTGCTCGGATAGCCCGGCCAAAAAGGCCCGGCCCTCACGTGCAGTCTCGTCCGGGATTTCCACCATATCCCTACGGGGATGATCGCCCCGTTCAACCGGACGGGCGACGGTGGAAACTTGGACCTTCGGCTGTGGCCGATCGTCCTCCCCGGTGAGATCACCGTCGGAACTACTGTCCTCCACCAGGTATTTTCCCGGACGGACGTCACGGCGGCGTTTCCGCACCGTGACCCAGTCCTTCGGGAAATCCCTGTCTACGCTTCCGCTATGCACCTCTGTCTCCAGAGGCACACCGCCTTCCGCCCCCCAAGGGGACGGTCGACTACGCGGCCGCGTAACTCCAAACACGCATCTACTCCAAGTTCCCGACCTCCAGTCGGTACTTTTGGGGCTGGCTCCATTTTTCACCGTAAATGAACGGTAAAATCTGGACAAAGCCACCAGATCCCGGGTTTCCACCGTTGAAAACGGTAAACTCACGGACAGAAGTCCGTAAAATACAGTTACGAACGGATGGGACCGTGCAAAACCGCGGTATCACGGACAAAAGTCCGTGTCCCACGGTGAAGAACGGTCAGAGTTTGACTTCACCGGTTTCGACCGCGGTATAACGGACAAAAGTCCACGGTGTACTTCACGGTACAAGACCTTTTACCACTTTCTACCGTGGACCAACGGACAAAAGTCCGTACACCACGGTGTACTTGCGGTAAAAACACCGTACACCACCGAAAACCACGGTACCACAGACCGTAGTCCGTGCCCCACGGTAATTCGACGGTACCAATACGGTAGCCGAAGGTAAATTTACCGTTAACCACGGTACAACGGACCAGAGTCCGCTCCCCACGGTAAACAACGGTAAATCAACGGTGAAACGGTGGTTTCCGCCGCTGCCCCACGGACCAAAGTCCGCACCCAGTGACGTACTCTCACCGCACGGTGATTCGACCGACTAAACGGTCGAATTCACGGTAGATCACCGTGCGAGAGGCGGGGTACAGGTACCCGGCGCCTCCACCAATTGTAACGTCCCGCCGGACCGTTACAATACCCCGGCAAGCAATACCCCAAAAACGGCGTAAAACTTACCGCAACCGGCTCCTTACGGGGACGGGACCGTACCCGTAGCCGTCTCCCGCACGCTGCTCCTTGAGTTGTGCCGGCTTCACGGAGCCACCCTCGACGGACACGACGAAAGACCACGCCGCCACGCCGAGAATATCGCGGTAGAACACCGGTTCTACCGCGAGCCGACACGAGGACCGGCCGAAACAAGTCGGAGTAGGACGGTGGAGTTTCCCCAAACCAGAAACCCACCCCCTCGCGGTACTCCCCAAAGAAAAGACACGACACATGCAAGTGATGATAAAAGTGTTTTATTACACTTACGACGTAAAAGTAAAGACGGAAAGATGATATGGCAGTAATTATATTCACACAACTTGGCTGGTAAACTTCTACCAGCCAAGCCCCCATAAATATATCCACACAAAAGGCCAACAGGCCAAGGCACAGATGAACAGCAAGATGCTAGCCAGTGGAGGTCAATCAGACCTCCACCCACAGGTCTCGTCACAGTTCAAGCCTACCACCAACTGCCCAGATCCTGTGGCTGACTAGGCCACAGGAAACCTCCAGGCAACTCCACCTGGAGGGGACAGAGGTCACTTCTGACCTCTCACCCATAGACTTCATGGTGAGAGGTCTGCTGGCACCAAAATGGCGTCCGACCTAACAGCCTACTGCAGCTGTCAGGCAGACCACCATAGGGAAATTCGTCTGCTCAATCAAAATTAAAAATTGAGCAGACCAGGTTGCCACACAAGTTTAAGGTTCCAAGTTTAAGGTTCCAAGTTTAAGGTTCCAAGTTTAAGGTTCCAAGTTTAAGGTTCCAAGTTTAAGGTTCCAAGTTTAAGGTTCCAAGTTTAAGGTTCCAAGTTTAAGGTTCCAAGTTTTAAGGTTCCAAGTTTAAGGTTCCAAGTTTAAGGTTCCAAGTTTAAGGTTCCAAGTTTAAGGTTCCAAGTTTAAGGTTCCAAGTTTAAGGTTCCAAGTTTAAGGTTCCAAGTTTAAGGTTCCAAGTTTAAGGTTCCAAGTTTAAGGTTCCAAGTTTAAGGTTCCAAGTTTAAGGTTCCAAGTTTAAGGTTCCAAGTTTAAGGTTCCAAGTTAAGGTTCCAAGTTTAAGGTTCCAAGTTTAAGGTTCCAAGTTTAAGGTTCCAAGTTTAAGGTTCCAAGTTTAAGGTTCCAAGTTTAAGGTTCCAAGATTAAGGTTCCAAGTTTAAGGTTCCAAGTTTAAGGTTCCAGTTTAAGGTTCCAAGTTTAAGGTTCCAAGTTTACGGTTCCAAGTTTACGGTTCCAAGTTTACGGTTCCAAGTTTACGGTTCCAAGTTTAAGGTTCCAAGTTTAAGGTTCCAAGTTTAAGGTTCCAAGTTTAAGGTTCCAAGTTTAAGGTTCCAAGTTTAAGGTTCCAAGTTTAAGGTTCCAAGTTTAAGGTTCCAAGTTTAAGGTTCCAAGTTTAAGGTTCCAAGTTTAAGGTTCCAAGTTTAAGGTTCCAAGTTTAAGGTTCCAAGTTTAAGGTTCCAAGTTTAAGGTTCCAAGTTTAAGGTTCCAAGTTTAAGGTTCCAAGTTTAAGGTTCCAAGTTTAAGGTTCCAAGTTTAAGGTTCCAAGTTTAAGGTTCCAAGTTTAAGGTTCCAAGTTTAAGGTTCCAAGTTTAAGGTTCCAAGTTTAAGGTTCCAAGTTTAAGGTTCCAAGTTTAAGGTTCCAAGTTTAAGGTTCCAAGTTTAAGGTTCCAAGTTTAAGGTTCCAAGTTTAAGGTTCCAAGTTTAAGGTTCCAAGTTTAAGGTTCCAAGTTTAAGGTTCCAAGTTTAAGGTTCCAAGTTTAAGGTTCCAAGTTTAAGGTTCCAAGTTTAAGGTTCCAAGTTTAAGGTTCCAAGTTTAAGGTTCCAAGTTTAAGGTTCCAAGTTTAAGGTTCCAAGTTTAAGGTTCCAAGTTTAAGGTTCCAAGTTTAAGGTTCCAAGTTTAAGGTTCCAAGTTTAAGGTTCCAAGTTTAAGGTTCCAAGTTTAAGGTTCCAAGTTTAAGGTTCCAAGTTTAAGGTTCCAAGTTTAAGGTTCCAAGTTTAAGGTTCCAAGTTTAAGGTTCCAAGTTTAAGGTTCCAAGTTTAAGGTTCCAAGTTTAAGGTTCCAA
Source organism: Brachycybe producta (assembly GCA_036925085.1). Taxonomy (NCBI): domain Eukaryota; kingdom Metazoa; phylum Arthropoda; class Diplopoda; order Playtdesmida; family Andrognathidae; genus Brachycybe; species Brachycybe producta. The sequence goes on from JAUPFP010000264.1 coordinate 40,964, forward strand.
GTTTAAGGTTCCAAGTTTAAGGTTCCAAGTTTAAGGTTCCAAGTTTAAGGTTCCAAGTTTAAGGTTCCAAGTTTAAGGTTCCAAGTTTAAGGTTCCAAGTTTAAGGTTCCAAGTTTAAGGTTCCAAGTTTAAGGTTCCAAGTTTAAGGTTCCAAGTTTAAGGTTCCAAGTTTAAGGTTCCAAGTTTAAGGTTCCAAGTTTAAGGTTCCAAGTTTAAGGTTCCAAGTTTAAGGTTCCAAGTTTAAGGTTCCAAGTTTAAGGTTCCAAGTTTAAGGTTCCAAGTTTAAGGTTCCAAGTTTAAGGTTCCAAGTTTAAGGTTCCAAGTTTAAGGTTCCAAGTTTAAGGTTCCAAGTTTAAGGTTCCAAGTTTAAGGTTCCAAGTTTAAGGTTCCAAGTTTAAGGTTCCAAGTTTAAGGTTCCAAGTTTAAGGTTCCAAGTTTAAGGTTCCAAGTTTAAGGTTCCAAGTTTAAGGTTCCAAGTTTAAGGTTCCAAGTTTAAGGTTCCAAGTTTAAGGTTCCAAGTTTAAGGTTCCAAGTTTAAGGTTCCAAGTTTAAGGTTCCAAGTTTAAGGTTCCAAGTTTAAGGTTCCAAGTTTAAGGTTCCAAGTTTAAGGTTCCAAGTTTAAGGTTCCAAGTTTAAGGTTCCAAGTTTAAGGTTCCAAGTTTAAGGTTCCAAGTTTAAGGTTCCAAGTTTAAGGTTCCAAGTTTAAGGTTCCAAGTTTAAGGTTCCAAGTTTAAGGTTCCAAGTTTAAGGTTCCAAGTTTAAGGTTCCAAGTTTAAGGTTCCAAGTTTAAGGTTCCAAGTTTAAGGTTCCAAGTTTAAGGTTCCAAGTTTAAGGTTCCAAGTTTAAGGTTCCAAGTTTAAGGTTCCAAGTTTAAGGTTCCAAGTTTAAGGTTCCAAGTTTAAGGTTCCAAGTTTAAGGTTCCAAGTTTAAGGTTCCAAGTTTAAGGTTCCAAGTTTAAGGTTCCAAGTTTAAGGTTCCAAGTTTAAGGTTCCAAGTTTAAGGTTCCAAGTTTAAGGTTCCAAGTTTAAGGTTCCAAGTTTAAGGTTCCAAGTTTAAGGTTCCAAGTTTAAGGTTCCAAGTTTAAGGTTCCAAGTTTAAGGTTCCAAGTTTAAGGTTCCAAGTTTAAGGTTCCAAGTTTAAGGTTCCAAGTTTAAGGTTCCAAGTTTAAGGTTCCAAGTTTAAGGTTCCAAGTTTAAGGTTCCAAGTTTAAGGTTCCAAGTTTAAGGTTCCAAGTTTAAGGTTCCAAGTTTAAGGTTCCAAGTTTAAGGTTCCAAGTTTAAGGTTCCAAGTTTAAGGTTCCAAGTTTAAGGTTCCAAGTTTAAGGTTCCAAGTTTAAGGTTCCAAGTTTAAGGTTCCAAGTTTAAGGTTCCAAGTTTAAGGTTCCAAGTTTAAGGTTCCAAGTTTAAGGTTCCAAGTTTAAGGTTCCAAGTTTAAGGTTCCAAGTTTAAGGTTCCAAGTTTAAGGTTCCAAGTTTAAGGTTCCAAGTTTAAGGTTCCAAGTTGAAGGTTCCAAGTTGAAGGTTCCAAGTTGAAGGTTCCAAGTTGAAGGTTCCAAGTTGAAGGTTCCAAGTTGAAGGTTCCAAGTTGAAGGTTCCAAGTTGAAGGTTCCAAGTTGAAGGTTCCAAGTTGAAGGTTCCAAGTTGAAGGTTCCAAGTTGAAGGTTCCAAGTTGAAGGTTCCAAGTTGAAGGTTCCAAGTTGAAGGTTCCAAGTTGAAGGTTCCAAGTTGAAGGTTCCAAGTTGAAGGTTCCAAGTTGAAGGTTCCAAGTTGAAGGTTCCAAGTTGAAGGTTCCAAGTTGAAGGTTCCAAGTTGAAGGTTCCAAGTTGAAGGTTCCAAGTTGAAGGTTCCAAGTTGAAGGTTCCAAGTTGAAGGTTCCAAGTTTGAAGGTTCCAAGTTGAAGGTTCCAAGTTGAAGGTTCCAAGTTGAAGGTTCCAAGTTGAAGGTTCCAAGTTGAAGGTTCCAAGTTGAAGGTTCCAAGTTGAAGGTTCCAAGTTGAAGGTTCCAAGTTGAAGGTTCCAAGTTGAAGGTTCCAAGTTGAAGGTTCCAAGTTGAAGGTTCCAAGTTGAAGGTTCCAAGTTGAAGGGTTCCAAGTTGAAGGTTCCAAGTTGAAGGTTCCAAGTTGAAGGTTCCAAGTTGAAGGTTCCAAGTTGAAGGTTCCAAGTTGAAGGTTCCAAGTTGAAGGTTCCAAGTTGAAGGTTCCAAGTTGAAGGTTCCAAGTTGAAGGTTCCAAGTTGAAGGTTCCAAGTTGAAGGTTCCAAGTTGAAGGTTCCAAGTTGAAGGTTCCAAGTTGAAGGTTCCAAGTTGAAGGTTCCAAGTTGAAGGTTCCAAGTTGAAGGTTCCAAGTTGAAGGTTCCAAGTTGAAGGTTCCAAGTTGAAGGTTCCAAGTTGAAGGTTCCCAAGTTGAAGGTTCCAAGTTGAAGGTTCCAAGTTGAAGGTTCCAAGTTGAAGGTTCCAAGTTGAAGGTTCCAAGTTGAAGGTTCCAAGTTGAAGGTTCCAAGTTGAAGGTTCCAAGTTGAAGGTTCCAAGTTGAAGGTTCCAAGTTGAAGGTTCCAAGTTGAAGGTTCCAAGTTGAAGGTTCCAAGTTGAAGGTTCCAAGTTGAAGGTTCCAAGTTGAAGGTTCCAAGTTGAAGGTTCCAAGTTGAAGGTTCCAAGTTGAAGGTTCCAAGTTGAAGGTTCCAAGTTGAAGGTTCCAAGTTGAAGGTTCCAAGTTGAAGGTTCCAAGTTGAAGGTTCCAAGTTGAAGGTTCCAAGTTGAAGGTTCCAAGTTGAAGGTTCCAAGTTGAAGGTTCCAAGTTGAAGGTTCCAAGTTGAAGGTTCCAAGTTGAAGGTTCCAAGTTGAAGGTTCCAAGTTGAAGGTTCCAAGTTGAAGGTTCCAAGTTGAAGGTTCCAAGTTGAAGGTTCCAAGTTGAAGGTTCCAAGTTGAAGGTTCCAAGTTGAAGGTTCCAAGTTGAAGGTTCCAAGTTGAAGGTTCCAAGTTGAAGGTTCCAAGTTGAAGGTTCCAAGTTGAAGGTTCCAAGTTGAAGGTTCCAAGTTGAAGGTTCCAAGTTGAAGGTTCCAAGTTGAAGGTTCCAAGTTGAAGGTTCCAAGTTGAAGGTTCCAAGTTGAAGGTTCCAAGTTGAAGGTTCCAAGTTGAAGGTTCCAAGTTGAAGGTTCCAAGTTGAAGGTTCCAAGTTGAAGGTTCCAAGTTGAAGGTTCCAAGTTGAAGGTTCCAAGTTGAAGGTTCCAAGTTGAAGGTTCCAAGTTGAAGGTTCCAAGTTGAAGGTTCCAAGTTGAAGGTTCCAAGTTGAAGGTTCCAAGTTGAAGGTTCCAAGTTGAAGGTTCCAAGTTGAAGGTTCCAAGTTGAAGGTTCCAAGTTGAAGGTTCCAAGTTGAAGGTTCCAAGTTGAAGGTTCCAAGTTGAAGGTTCCAAGTTGAAGGTTCCAAGTTGAAGGTTCCAAGTTGAAGGTTCCAAGTTGAAGGTTCCAAGTCTACGGTTCCAAGTCTACGGTTCCAAGTCTACGGTTCCAAGTTGAAGGTTCCAAGTTGAAGGTTCCAAGTCTACGGTTCCAAGTCTACGGTTCCAAGTCTAAGGTTCCAAGTCTAAGGTTCAAAGTCTAAGGTTCAAAGTCTAAGGTTCAAAGTCTAAGGTTCAAAGTCTAAGGTTCAAAGTCTAAGGTTCAAAGTCTAAGGTTCAAAGTCTAAGGTTCAAAGTCTAAGGTTCAAAGTCTAAGGTTCAAAGTCTAAGGTTCAAAGTCTAAGGTTCAAAGTCTAAGGTTCAAAGTCTAAGGTTCAAAGTCTAAGGTTCAAAGTCTAAGGTTCAAAGTCTAAGGTTCAAAGTCTAAGGTTCAAAGTCTAAGGTTCAAAGTCTAAGGTTCAAAGTCTAAGGTTCAAAGTCTAAGGTTCAAAGTCTAAGGTTCAAAGTCTAAGGTTCAAAGTCTAAGGTTCAAAGTCTAAGGTTCAAAGTCTAAGGTTCAAAGTCTAAGGTTCAAAGTCTAAGGTTCAAAGTCTAAGGTTCAAAGTCTAAGGTTCAAAGTCTAAGGTTCAAAGTCTAAGGTTCAAAGTCTAAGGTTCAAAGTCTAAGGTTCAAAGTCTAAGGTTCAAAGTCTAAGGTTCAAAGTCTAAGGTTCAAAGTCTAAGGTTCAAAGTCTAAGGTTCAAAGTCTAAGGTTCAAAGTCTAAGGTTCAAAGTCTAAGGTTCAAAGTCTAAGGTTCAAAGTCTAAGGTTCAAGTCTAAGGTTCAAAGTCTAAGGTTCAAAGTCTAAGGTTCAAAGTCTAAGGTTCAAAGTCTAAGGTTCAAAGTCTAAGGTTCAAAGTCTAAGGTTCAAAGTCTAAGGTTCAAAGTCTAAGGTTCAAAGTCTAAGGTTCAAAGTCTAAGGTTCAAAGTCTAAGGTTCAAAGTCTAAGGTTCAAAGTCTAAGGTTCAAAGTCTAAGGTTCAAAGTCTAAGGTTCAAAGTCTAAGGTTCAAAGTCTAAGGTTCAAAGTCTAAGGTTCAAAGTCTAAGGTTCAAAGTCTAAGGTTCAAAGTCTAAGGTTCAAAGTCTAAGGTTCAAAGTCTAAGGTTCAAAGTCTAAGGTTCAAAGTCTAAGGTTCAAAGTCTAAGGTTCAAAGTCTAAGGTTCAAAGTCTAAGGTTCAAAGTCTAAGGTTCAAAAGTCTAAGGTTCAAAGTCTAAGGTTCAAAGTCTAAGGTTCAAAGTCTAAGGTTCAAAGTCTAAGGTTCAAAGTCTAAGGTTCAAAGTCTAAGGTTCAAAGTCTAAGGTTCAAAGTCTAAGGTTCAAAGTCTAAGGTTCAAAGTCTAAGGTTCAAAGTCTAAGGTTCAAAGTCTAAGGTTCAAAGTCTAAGGTTCAAAGTCTAAGGTTCAAAGTCTAAGGTTCAAAGTCTAAGGTTCAAAGTCTAAGGTTCAAAGTCTAAGGTTCAAAGTCTAAGGTTCAAAGTCTAAGGTTCAAAGTCTAAGGTTCAAAGTCTAAGGTTCAAAGTCTAAGGTTCAAAGTCTAAGGTTCAAAGTCTAAGGTTCAAAGTCTAAGGTTCAAAGTCTAAGGTTCAAAGTCTAAGGTTCAAAGTCTAAGGTTCAAAGTCTAAGGTTCAAAGTCTAAGGTTCAAAGTCTAAGGTTCAAAGTCTAAGGTTCAAAGTCTAAGGTTCAAAGTCTAAGGTTCAAAGTCTAAGGTTCAAAGTCTAAGGTTCAAAGTCTAAGGTTCAAAGTCTAAGGTTCAAAGTCTAAGGTTCAAAGTCTAAGGTTCAAAGTCTAAGGTTCAAAGTCTAAGGTTCAAAGTCTAAGGTTCAAAGTCTAAGGTTCAAAGTCTAAGGTTCAAAGTCTAAGGTTCAAAGTCTAAGGTTCAAAGTCTAAGGTTCAAAGTCTAAGGTTCAAAGTCTAAGGTTCAAAGTCTAAGGTTCAAAGTCTAAGGTTCAAAGTCTAAGGTTCAAAGTCTAAGGTTCAAAGTCTAAGGTTCAAAGTCTAAGGTTCAAAGTCTAAGGTTCAAAGTCTAAGGTTCAAAGTCTAAGGTTCAAAGTCTAAGGTTCAAAGTCTAAGGTTCAAAGTCTAAGGTTCAAAGTCTAAGGTTCAAAGTCTAAGGTTCAAAGTCTAAGGTTCAAAGTCTAAGGTTCAAAGTCTAAGGTTCAAAGTCTAAGGTTCAAAGTCTAAGGTTCAAAGTCTAAGGTTCAAAGTCTAAGGTTCAAAGTCTAAGGTTCAAAGTCTAAGGTTCAAAGTCTAAGGTTCAAAGTCTAAGGTTCAAAGTCTAAGGTTCAAAGTCTAAGGTTCAAAGTCTAAGGTTCAAAGTCTAAGGTTCAAAGTCTAAGGTTCAAAGTCTAAGGTTCAAAGTCTAAGGTTCAAAGTCTAAGGTTCAAAGTCTAAGGTTCAAAGTCTAAGGTTCAAAGTCTAAGGTTCAAAGTCTAAGGTTCAAAGTCTAAGGTTCAAAGTCTAAGGTTCAAAGTCTAAGGTTCAAAGTCTAAGGTTCAAAGTCTAAGGTTCAAAGTCTAAGGTTCAAAGTCTAAGGTTCAAAGTCTAAGGTTCAAAGTCTAAGGTTCAAAGTCTAAGGTTCAAAGTCTAAGGTTCAAAGTCTAAGGTTCAAAGTCTAAGGTTCAAAGTCTAAGGTTCAAAGTCTAAGGTTCAAAGTCTAAGGTTCAAAGTCTAAGGTTCAAAGTCTAAGGTTTCAAAGTCTAAGGTTCAAAGTCTAAGGTTCAAAGTCTAAGGTTCAAAGTCTAAGGTTCAAAGTCTAAGGTTCAAAGTCTAAGGTTCAAAGTCTAAGGTTCAAAGTCTAAGGTTCAAAGTCTAAGGTTCAAAGTCTAAGGTTCAAAGTCTAAGGTTCAAAGTCTAAGGTTCAAAGTCTAAGGTTAAAGTCTAAGGTTCAAAGTCTAAGGTTCAAAGTCTAAGGTTCAAAGTCTAAGGTTCAAAGTCTAAGGTTCAAAGTCTAAGGTTCAAAGTCTAAGGTTCAAAGTCTAAGGTTCAAAGTCTAAGGTTAAAGTCTAAGGTTTAAAGTCTAAGGTTTAAAGTCTAAGGTTTAAAGTCTAAGGTTAAAGTCTAAGGTTCAAAGTCTAAGGTTTAAAGTCTAAGGTTTAAAGTCTAAGGTTTAAAGTCTAAGGTTTAAAGTCTAAGGTTTAAAGTCTAAGGTTTAAAGTCTAAGGTTTAAAGTCTAAGGTTTAAGTCTAAGGTTTAAAGTCTAAGGTTTAAAGTCTAAGGTTTAAAGTCTAAGGTTTAAAGTCTAAGGTTTAAAGTCTAAGGTTTAAAGTCTAAGGTTTAAAGTCTAAGGTTTAAAGTCTAAGGTTTAAAGTCTAAGGTTTAAAGTCTAAGGTTTAAAGTCTAAGGTTTAAAGTCTAAGGTTTAAAGTCTAAGGTTTAAAGTCTAAGGTTTAAAGTCTAAGGTTTAAAGTCTAAGGTTTAAAGTCTAAGGTTTAAAGTCTAAGGTTTAAAGTCTAAGGTTTAAAGTCTAAGGTTTAAAGTCTAAGGTTTAAAGTCTAAGGTTTAAAGTCTAAGGTTTAAAGTCTAAGGTTTAAAGTCTAAGGTTTAAAGTCTAGGTTTAAAGTCTAGGGTTTAAAGTCTAAGGTTTAAAGTCTAGGGTTTAAAGTCTAAGGTTTAAAGTCTAGGGTTTAAAGTCTAGGGTTTAAAGTCTAGGGTTTAAAGTCTAGGGTTTAAAGTCTAGGGTTTAAAGTCTAGGGTTTAAAGTCTAGGGTTTAAAGTCTAGGGTTTAAAGTCTAGGGTTTAAAGTCTAGGGTTTAAAGTCTAGGGTTTAAAGTCTAGGGTTTAAAGTCTAGGGTTTAAAGTCTAGGGTTTAAAGTCTAGGGTTTAAAGTCTAGGGTTTAAAGTCTAGGGTTTAAAGTCTAGGGTTTAAAGTCTAGGGTTTAAAGTCTAGGGTTTAAAGTCTAGGGTTTAAAGTCTAGGGTTTAAAGTCTAGGGTTTAAAGTCTAGGGTTTAAAGTCTAGGGTTTAAAGTCTAGGGTTTAAAGTCTAGGGTTTAAAGTCTAGGGTTTAAAGTCTAGGGTTTAAAGTCTAGGGTTTAAAGTCTAGGGTTTAAAGTCTAGGGTTTAAAGTCTAGGGTTTAAAGTCTAGGGTTTAAAGTCTAGGGTTTAAAGTCTAGGGTTTAAAGTCTAGGTTTAAAGTCTAGGGTTTAAAGTCTAGGGTTTAAAGTCTAGGGTTTAAAGTCTAGGGTTTAAAGTCTAGGGTTTAAAGTCTAGGGTTTAAAGTCTAGGGTTTAAAGTCTAGGGTTAAAGTCTAGGGTTTAAAGTCTAGGGTTTAAAGTCTAGGGTTTAAAGTCCTAGGGTTTAAAGTCTAGGGTTTAAAGTCTAGGGTTTTAAAGTCTAGGGTTTAAAGTCTAGGGTTTAAAGTCTAGGGTTTAAAGTCTAGGGTTTA
>JAUPFP010000265.1:0-48701 GCA_036925085.1 Brachycybe producta
TTGAAGTTGAAATTGAAGTTGAAATTGGAGGTGAAATTGAAGTTGAAATTGAAGTTGAAATTGAAGTTGAATTTGAAGGTGAACTTGAAAGTGAAGTTGAAGTTGAAATTGAAGTTGAATTTGAATTTTAAAGTGAAGTTGAAATTGAAGTTGAAATTGAAGTTGAAATTGAAGTTAAAATTGAAGTTGAAATTGAAGTTGAAAGTGAAGTTGAAATTGAAGTTAAAATTGATGTTAAAATTGAAGTTGAAATTGAAGTTGAAATTGAAGTTGAAGTTGAAATTAAAGTTAATATTGAAGTTAAATTTGAAGTTGAAATTGAAGTTGAAATTGAAGTTGAAATTGAAGTTGAAACTGAAGTTGAATTTGAAGGTGAACTTGAAAGTGAAGTTGAAGTTGAAATTGAAGTTGAAATTGAAGTTGAAATTGAAGTTGAAATTGAAGTTGAAATTGAAGTTGAAATTGAAGTTGAAATTGAAGTTAAAATTGAAGTTGAAAATGAAGTTGAAATTGAAGTTGAAATTGAATTTGAAATTGAAGTTGAAATTGAAGTTGAAATTGGAGTTGAAATTGAAGTTGAAATTGAAGTTAAAATTGAAGTTGAAATTGAAGTTGAAATTGAAGTTGAATTTGAAGTTAAAATTGAAGTTAAAATTAAGTTGAAATTGAAGTTGAAAGTGAAGTTGAAATTGAAGTTGAAATTGATGTTAAAATTGAAGTTAAAATTGAAGTTGTAATTGAAGTTGAAATTGAAGTTAAAATTGAAGTTGAAATTGAAGTAGAAATTGAAGTTGAAATTGAAATTGAAATTGAAATTAAAACTGAAGTTGAAATTAAATTTGAAATTGAAGTTGAAATTGAAGTTAAAATTGAAGTTGAAATTGAAGTTGAAATTTAAGTTGAAATTTAAGTTGAAATTTAAGTTGAAATTGAAGTTAAAATTGAAGTTGAAATTGAATTTGAAATTGAAGTTGAAATTGAAGTTGAAATTGAAGTTGAAATTGAAGTTGAAATTGGAGTTGAAATTGAAGTTGAAATTGAAGTTGAAATTGAAGTTGAAATTGAAGTTGAAGTTGAAATTGAAATTGAAGTTGAAATTAAAGTTGAAGTTGAAATTGAAGTTGAAATTGAAGTTGAAACTGAAGTTGAAATTTAAGATGAAATTGAAGTTGAAATTGAAGTTAAAATTTAAGTTGAAATTTAAGTTGAAATTGAAGTTGAAATTGAAGTTGAAATTGATGTTAAAATTGAAGTTGAAATTGAAGTTGAAATTGAAGTTGAAATTGAAGTTGAAATTGAAGTTGAAATTGAAATTAAAATTGAAGTCGAAATTGAAGTTGAAATTGAAGTTGAAATTGAAGTTGAAATTGAAGTTGAAATTGAAGTTGAAATTGAAGTTAAAATTGAAGTTCAAATTGAAGTTGAAATTGAAGTTGAAATTGAAGTTGAAATTGAAGTTGAAATTGAAGTTGAAATTGAAGTTAAAATTGAAGTTGAAATTGAAGTAGAAATTGAAGTTGAAATTGAAGTTTAAATTGAAGTTAAAATTGAAGTTGAAATTGAAGTTGAAAGTGAAGTTGAAATTGAAGTTGAAATTGATGTTAAAATTGAAGTTGAAATTGAAGTTGAAATTGAAGTTGAAATTGAAGTTTAAATTGAAGTTAAAATTGAAGTTGAAATTGAAGTAGAAATTGAAGTTGAAATTGAAGTTGAAATTGAAGTTGAAATTGAAGTTGAAATTGAAATTAAAACTGAAGTTGAAATTAAATTTGAAATTGAAGTTGAAGTTGAAACTGAAGTTGAAATTTAAGTTGAAATTGAAGTTGAAATTGAAGTTAAAATTGAAGTTGAAACTTAAGTTGAAATTGAAGTTGAAATTGAAGTTGAAATTAAAGTTGAAGTTGAAATTGAAGTTGAAATTGAAGTTGAAACTGAAGTTGAAATTTAAGTTGAAATTGAAGTTGAAATTGAAGTTAAAATTGAAGTTGAAACTTAAGTTGAAACTGAAGTTGAAATTGAAGTTGAAATTGATGTTAAAATTGAAGTTGAAAATGAAGTTGAAATTGAAGTTGAATTTGAATTTGAAATTGAAGTTGAAATTGAAGTTGAAATTGGAGGTGAAATTGAAGTTGAAATTGAAGTTGAAATTGAAGTTGAATTTGAAGGTGAACTTGAAAGTGAAGTTGAAATTGAAGTTGAAATTGAAGTTGAATTTGAAGGTGAACTTGAAAGTGAAGTTGAAGTTGAAATTGAAGTTGAAATTGAAGTTGAAATTGATGTTAAAATTGAAGTTGAAATTGAAGTTGAAATTGAAGTTGAAATTGAAGTTGAAATTGAAAGTTAAAATTGAAGTTGAAATTGAAGTTGAAATTAAAGTTGAAATTGAAGTTAAAATTGAAGTTTAAGTTTAAGTAAAGTTAAAGTTGAAGTTGAAATTGAAGTTCAAATTGAAGTTGAAATTGAAGTTGAAATTGAAGTTGAAATTGAAGTTGAAATTGGAGTGGAAATTGAAGTTGAAATTGAAGTTGAAATTGAAGTTGAATTTGAAGTTAAAATTGAAGTTAAAATTAAGTTGAAATTGAAGTTGAAAGTGAAGTTGAAATTGAAGTTGAAATTGATGTTAAAATTGAAGTTGAAATTGAAGTTGTAATTGAAGTTGAAATTGAAGTTAAAATTGAAGTTGAAATTGAAGTAGAAATTGAAGTTGAAATTGAAGTTGAAATTGAAATTAAAACTGAAGTTGAAATTAAATTTGAAATTGAAGTTGAAATTGAAGTTAAAATTGAAGTTGAAATTGAATTTGAAATTGAAGTTGAAATTGAAGTTGAAATTGAAGTTGAAATTGAAGTTGAAATTGGAGTTGAAATTGAAGTTGAAATTGAAGTTGAAATTGAAGTTGAAATTGAAGTTGAAATTGAAATTGAAATTGAAGTTGAAATTAAAGTTGAAGTTGAAATTGAAGTTGAAATTGAAGTTGAAACTGAAGTTGAAACTGAAGTTGAAATTGATGTTAAAATTGAAGTTGAAATTGAAGTTGAAATTGAAGTTAAAATTGAAATTTAAATTGAAGTTAAAATTGAAGTTGAAATTGAAGTAGAAATTGAAGTTGAAGTTGAAATTGAAGTTGAAATTGAAGTTGAAATTGAAGTTGAAATTGAAATAAAACTGAAGTTGAAATTAAATTTGAAATTGAAGTTGCAATTGAAGTTAAAATTGAAGTTGAAATTTAAGTTGAAATTTAAGTTGAAATTTAAGTTGAAATTTAAGTTGAAATTGAAGTTAAAATTGAAGTTGAAATTGAATTTGAAATTGAAGTTGAAATTGAAGTTGAAATTGGAGTTGAAATTGAAGTTGAAATTGAAGTTGAATTGAGTTGGAAATTGAAGTGAAATTGAAATTGAAATTGAAGTTGAAATTAAAGTTGAAGTTGAAATTGAAGTTGAAATTGAAGTTGAAACTGAAGTTGAAATTTAAGTTGAAATTGAAGTTGAAATTGAAGTTAAAATTGAAGTTGAAACTTAAGTTGAAATTGAAGTTGAAATTGAAGTTGAAATTGAAGTTAAAATTGAAGTTGAAAATGAAGTTGAAATAGAAGTTGAAATTGAAGTTGAAATTGAAGTTGAAATTGAAGTTAAAATTGAAGTTGAAAATGAAGTTGAAATAGAAGTTGAAATTGAAGTTGAAATTGAAGTTGAAATTGAATTTGAAATTGAGTTGAAATTGAAGTTGAAATTGGAGTTGAAATTGAAGTTGAAATTGAAGTTGAAATTGAAGTTGAAATTGAAGTTGAAATTGAAGTTAAAATTGAAGTTGAAGTTGAAACTGAAGTTGAAATTTAAGTTGAAATTGAAGTTGAAATTGAAGTTAAAATTGAAGTTGAAACTTAAGTTGAAATTGAAGTTGAAATTGAAGTTGAAATTGATGTTAAAATTGAAGTTGAAATTGAAGTTGAAATTGAAGTTGAAATTGAAGTTGAATTTGAAGTTGAAATTGAAATTAAAATTGAAGTCGAAATTGAAGTTGAAATTGAAGTTGAAATTGAAGTTGAAATTGAAGTTGAAATTGAAGTTGAAATTGAAGTTGAAATTGAAGTTGAAATTGAAGTTGAAATTGAAGTTGAAATTGAAGTTTAAATTGAAGTTTAAATTGAAGTTAAAATTGAAGTTGAAATTGAAGTAGAAAATTGAAGTTGAAATTGAAGTTTAAATTGAAGTTAAAATTGAAGTTGAAATAGAAGTTGAAATTGAAGTTGAAATTGAATTTGAAATTGAAGTTGAAATTGAAGTTTGAAATTGAAGTTGAAATTGGAGTTGAAAATGAAGTTGAAATTGAAGTTGAAATTGAAGTTGAATTGAAGTTGAAATTGAAGTTAAAATTGAAGTTGAAGTTGAAACTGAAGTTGAAATTTAAGTTGAAATTGAAGTTGAAATTGAAGTTAAAATTGAAGTTGAAACTTAAGTTGAAATTGAAGTTGAAATTGAAGTTGAAATTGATGTTAAAATTGAAGTTGAAATTGAAGTGAAAATGAAGTTGAAATAGAAGTTGAAATTGAAGTTGAAATTGAAGTTGAAATTGAAATTGAAGTTGAAAATGAAGTTGAAATAGAAGTTGAAATTGAAGTTGAAATTGAAATTGAAATTGAAGTTGAAATTAAAGTTGAAGTTGAATTTAAGTTGAAATTGATGTTAAAATTGAAGTTGAAATTGAAGTTGAAATTGAAGTTGAAATTGAAGTTGAAATTGAAGTTAAATTGAAGTTGAAACTTAAGTTGAAATTGAAATTAAAATTGAAGTCGAAATTGAAGTTGAAATTGAAGTTGAAATTGAAGTTGAAATTGAAGTTGAAATTGAAAGTTGAAATTGAAGTTGAAATTGAAGTTAAAATTGAAGTTGAAAATGAAGTTGAAATAGAAGGTTGAAATTGAAGTTGAAATTGATATGTTAAAATTGAAGTTGAAAATGAAGTTGAAATTGAAGTTGAATTTGAATTTGAAATTGAAGTTGAAATTGAAGTTGAAATTGGAGGTGAAATTGAAGTTGAAATTGAAGTTGAAATTGAAGTTGAATTTGAAGGTGAACTTGAAAGTGAAGTTGAAATTGAAGTTGAAATTGAAGTTGAATTTGAAGGTGAACTTGAAAGTGAAGTTGAAGTTGAAAATTGAAGTTGAAAATTGAAGTTGAAATTGATGTTAAAATTGAAGTTGAAATTGAAGTTGAAATTGAAGTTGAAATTGAAGTTGAAATTGAAAGTTAAAATTGAAGTTGAAATTGAAGTTGAAATTAAAGTTGAAATTGAAGTTAAAATTGAAGTTTAAGTTTAAGTAAAGTTAAAGTTGAAGTTGAAATTGAAGTTCAAATTGAAGTTGAAATTGAAGTTGAAATTGAAGTTGAAATTGAAGTTGAAATTGGAGTGGAAATTGAAGTTGAAATTGAAGTTGAAATTGAAGTTGAATTTGAAGTTAAAATTGAAGTTAAAATTAAGTTGAAATTGAAGTTGAAAGTGAAGTTGAAATTGAAGTTGAAATTGATGTTAAAATTGAAGTTGAAATTGAAGTTGTAATTGAAGTTGAAATTGAAGTTAAAATTGAAGTTGAAATTGAAGTAGAAATTGAAGTTGAAATTGAAGTTGAAATTGAAATTAAAACTGAAGTTGAAATTAAATTTGAAATTGAAGTTGAAATTGAAGTTAAAATTGAAGTTGAAATTGAATTTGAAATTGAAGTTGAAATTGAAGTTGAAATTGAAGTTGAAATTGAAGTTGAAATTGGAGTTGAAATTGAAGTTGAAATTGAAGTTGAAATTGAAGTTGAAATTGAAGTTGAAATTGAAATTGAAATTGAAGTTGAAATTAAAGTTGAAGTTGAAATTGAAGTTGAAATTGAAGTTGAAACTGAAGTTGAAACTGAAGTTGAAATTGATGTTAAAATTGAAGTTGAAATTGAAGTTGAAATTGAAGTTAAAATTGAAATTTAAATTGAAGTTAAAATTGAAGTTGAAATTGAAGTAGAAATTGAAGTTGAAATTGAAGTTGAAATTGAAGTTGAATTGAAGTTGAAATTGAAGTTGAAATTGAAATTAAAACTGAAGTTGAAATTAAATTTGAAATTGAAGTTGCAATTGAAGTTAAAATTGAAGTTGAAATTGAAGTTGAAATTTAAGTTGAAATTTAAGTTGAAATTTAAGTTGAAATTGAAGTTAAAATTGAAGTTGAAATTGAATTTGAAATTGAAGTTGAAATTGAAGTTGAAATTGGAGTTGAAATTGAAGTTGAAATTGAAGTTGAAATTGAAGTTGAAATTGAAGTTGAAATTGAAATTGAAATTGAAGTTGAAATTAAAGTTGAAGTTGAAATTGAAGTTGAAATTGAAGTTGAAACTGAAGTTGAAATTTAAGTTGAAATTGAAGTTGAAATTGAAGTTAAAATTGAAGTTGAAACTTAAGTTGAAATTGAAGTTGAAATTGAAGTTGAAATTGAAGTTAAAATTGAAGTTGAAAATGAAGTTGAAATAGAAGTTGAAATTGAAGTTTGAAATTGAAGTTGAAATTGAAGTTAAAATTGAAGTTGAAAATGAAGTTTAAATAGAAGTTGAAATTGATGTTGAAATTGAAGTTGAAATTGAATTTGAAATTGAAGTTGAAATTGAAGTTAAAATTGGAGTTGAAATTGAAGTTGAAATTGAAGTTGAAATTGAAGTTGAAATTGAAGTTGAAATTGAAGTTAAAATTGAAGTTGAAGTTGAAACTGAAGTTGAAATTTAAGTTGAAATTGAAGTTGAAATTGAAGTAAAAATTGAAGTTGAAACTTAAGTTGAAATTGAAGGTTGAAATTGAAGTTGAAATTGATGTTAAAATTGAAGTTGAAATTGAAGTTGAAATTGAAGTTGAAATTGAAGTTGAATTTGAAGTTGAAATTGAAATTAAAATTGAAGTCGAAATTGAAGTTGAAATTGAAGTTGAAATTGAAGTTGAAATTGAAGTTGAAATTGAAGTTGAAATTGAAGTTGAAATTGAAGTTGAAATTGAAGTTGAAATTGAAGTTGAAATTGAAGTTGAAATTGAAGTTTAAATTGAAGTTTAAATTGAAGCTAAAATTGAAGTTGAAATTGAAGTAGAAATTGAAGTTGAAATTGAAGTTTAAATTGAAGTTAAAATTGAAGTTGAAATAGAAGTTAAAATTGAAGTTGAAATTGAATTTGAAATTGAAGTTGAAATTGAAGTTGAAATTGGAGTTGAAATTGAAGTTGAAATTGAAGTTGAAATTGAAGTTGAAATTGAAGTTGAAATTGAAGTTAAAATTGAAGTTGAAGTTGAAACTGAAGTTGAAATTTAAGTTGAAATTGAAGTTGAAATTGAAGTTGAAATTGAAGTTGAAATTGGAGTGGAAATTGAAGTTGAAATTGAAGTTGAAATTGAAGTTGAATTTGAAGTTAAAATTGAAGTTAAAATTAAGTTGAAATTGAAGTTGAAATTGAAGTTGAAATTGAAGTTGAAATTGGAGTGGAAATTGAAGTTGAAATTGAAGTTGAAATTGAAGTTTAAGTTTAAGTAAAGTTAAAGTTGAAGTTGAAATTGAAGTTCAAATTGAAGTTGAAATTGAAGTTGAAATTGAAGTTGAAATTGAAGTTGAAATTGGAGTGGAAATTGAAGTTGAAATTGAAGTTGAAATTGAAGTTGAATTTGAAGTTAAAATTGAAGTTAAAATTAAGTTGAAATTGAAGTTGAAAGTGAAGTTGAAATTGAAGTTGAAATTGATGTTAAAATTGAAGTTGAAATTGAAGTTGTAATTGAAGTTGAAATTGAAGTTAAAATTGAAGTTGAAATTGAAGTAGAAAATTGAAGTTGAAATTGAAGTTGAAATTGAAATTAAAACTGAAGTTGAAATTAAATTTGAAATTGAAGTTGAAATTGAAGTTAAAATTGAAGTTGAAATTGAATTTGAAATTGAAGTTGAAATTGAAGTTGAAATTGAAGTTGAAATTGAAGTTGAAATTTGGAGTTGAAATTGCAGTTGAAATTGAAGTTGAAATTGAAGTTGAAATTGAAGTTGAAATTGAAATTGAAATTGAAGTTGAAATTAAAGTTGAAGTTGAAATTGAAGTTGAAATTGAAGTTGAAACTGAAGTTGAAACTGAAGTTGAAATTGATGTTAAAATTGAAGTTGAAATTGAAGTTGAAATTGAAGTTAAAATTGAAATTTAAATTGAAGTTAAAATGAAGTTGAAATTGAAGTAGAAATTGAAGTTGAAATTGAAGTTGAAATTGAAGTTGAAATTGAAGTTGAAATTGAAGTTGAAATTGAAATTAAAACTGAAGTTGAAATTAAATTTGAAATTGAAGTTGCAATTGAAGTTAAAATTGAAGTTGAAATTGAAGTTGAAATTTAAGTTGAAATTTAAGTTGAAATTTAAGTTGAAATTGAAGTTAAAATTGAAGTTGAAATTGAATTTGAAATTGAAGTTGAAATTGAAGTTGAAATTGGAGTTGAAATTGAAGTTGAAATTGAAGTTGAAATTGAAGTTGAAATTGAAGTTGAAATTGAAATTGAAATTGAAGTTGAAATTAAAGTTGAAGTTGAAATTGAAGTTGAAATTGAAGTTGAAACTGAAGTTGAAATTTAAGTTGAAATTGAAGTTGAAATTGAAGTTAAAATTGAAGTTGAAACTTAAGTTGAAATTGAAGTTGAAATTGAAGTTGAAATTGAAGTTAAAATTGAAGTTGAAAATGAAGTTGAAATAGAAGTTGAAATTGAAGTTGAAATTGAAGTTGAAATTGAAGTTAAAATTGAAGTTGAAAATGAAGTTTAAATAGAAGTTGAAATTGAAGTTGAAATTGAAGTTGAAATTGAATTTGAAATTGAAGTTGAAATTGAAGTTGAAATTGGAGTTGAAATTGAAGTTGAAATTGAAGTTGAAATTGAAGTTGAAATTGAAGTTGAAATTGAAGTTAAAATTGAAGTTGAAGTTGAAACTGAAGTTGAAATTTAAGTTGAAATTGAAGTTGAAATTGAAGTAAAAATTGAAGTTGAAACTTAAGTTGAAATTGAAGTTGAAATTGAAGTTGAAATTGATGTTAAAATTGAAGTTGAAATTGAAGTTGAAATTGAAGTTGAAATTGAAGTTGAATTTGAAGTTGAAATTGAAATTAAAATTGAAGTCGAAATTGAAGTTGAAATTGAAGTTGAAATTGAAGTTGAAATTGAAGTTGAAATTGAAGTTGAAATTGAAGTTGAAATTGAAGTTGAAATTGAAGTTGAAATTGAAGTTGAAATTGAAGTTTAAATTGAAGTTTAAATTGAAGCTAAAATTGAAGTTGAAATTGAAGTAGAAATTGAAGTTGAAATTGAAGTTTAAATTGAAGTTAAAATTGAAGTTGAAATAGAAGTTAAAATTGAAGTTGAAATTGAATTTGAAATTGAAGTTGAAATTGAAGTTGAAATTGGAGTTGAAATTGAAGTTGAAATTGAAGTTGAAATTGAAGTTGAAATTGAAGTTGAAATTGAAGTTAAAATTGAAGTTGAAGTTGAAACTGAAGTTGAAATTTAAGTTGAAATTGAAGTTGAAATTGAAGTTAAAATTGAAGTTGAAACTTAAGTTGAAATTGAAGTTGAAATTGAAGTTGAAATTGAAGTTGAAATTGATGTTAAAATTGAAGTTGAAATTGAAGTTGAAAATGAAGTTGAAATAGAAGTTGAAATTGAAGTTGAAATTGAAGTTGAAAATGAAGTTGAAATAGAAGTTGAAATTGAAGTTGAAATTGAAGTTGAAATTGAAGTTGAAAATGAAGTTGAAATAGAAGTTGAAATTGAAGTTGAAATTGAAGTTGAAATTGAAGTTGAAATTGAAATTGAAGTTGAAACTTAAGTTGAAATTGAAGTTGAAATTGAAGTTGAAATTGAAGTTGAAATTGATGTTAAAATTGAAGTTGAAATTGAAGTTGAAAATGAAGTTGAAATAGAAGTTGAAATTGAAGTTGAAATTGAAGTTGAAATTGAAGTTGAAATTGAAGTTGAAATTGAAATTGAAGTTGAAAATGAAGTTGAAATAGAAGTTGAAATTGAAGTTGAAATTGAAGTTGAAATTGAAATTGAAATTGAAGTTGAAATTAAAGTTGAAGTTGAATTTAAGTTGAAATTGAGGTTAAAATTGAAGTTGAAATTGAAGTTGAAATTGAAGTTGAAATTGAAGTTGAAATTGAAGTTGAAATTGAAGTTGAAATTGAAGTTAAAATTGAAGTTGAAACTTAAGTTGAAATTGAAATTAAAATTGAAGTCGAAATTGAAGTTGAAATTGAAGTTGAAATTGAAGTTGAAATTGAAGTTGAAATTGAAGTTGAAATTGAAGTTGAAATTGAAGTTAAAATTGAAGTTGAAAATGAAGTTGAAATAGAAGTTGAAATTGAAGTTGAAATTGAATTTGAAATTGAAGTTGAAATTGAAGTTTAAATTGGAGTTGAAATTGAAGTTGAAATTGAAGTTGAAATTGAAGTTGAAATTGAAGTTGAAATTGAAGTTAAAATTGAAGTTGAAGTTGAAACTGAAGTTGAAATTTAAGTTGAAATTGAAGTTGAAATTGAAGTTAAAATTGAAGTTGAAACTTAAGTTGAAATTGAAGTTGAAATTGAAGTTGAAATTGATGTTAAAATTGAAGTTGAAATTGAAGTTGAAATTGAAGTTGAAATTGAAGTTGAATTTGAAGTTAAAATTGAAATTAAAATTGAAGTCGAAATTGAAGTTGAAATTGAAGTTGAAATTGAAGTTGAAATTGAAGTTGAAATTGAAGTTGAAATTGAAGTTGAAATTGAAGTTGAAATTGAAGTTGAAATTGAAGTTGAAATTGAAGTTAAAATTGAAGTTGAAATTGAAATTGAAATTGAAGTTGAAATTAAAGTTGAAGTTGAATTTAAGTTGAAATTGAGGTTAAAATTGAAGTTGAAATTGAAGTTGAAATTGAAGTTGAAATAGAAGTTGAAATTGAAGTTGAAATTGAAGTTGAAATTGAAGTTGAAATTGAAGTTGAAAATTGAAATTGAAGTTGAAAATGAAGTTGAAATAGAAGTTGAAATTGAAGTTGAAATTGAAGTTGAAATTGAAATTGAAATTGAAGTTGAAATTAAAGTTGAAGTTGAATTTAAGTTGAAATTGAGGTTTAAAATTGAAGTTGAAATTGAAGTTGAAATTGAAGTTGAAATTGAAGTTGAAATTGAAGTTGAAATTGAAGTTGAAATTGAAGTTTAAAATTGAAGTTGAAACTTAAGTTGAAATTGAAATTAAAATTGAAGTCGAAATTGAAGTTGAAATTGAAGTTGAAATTGAAGTTGAAATTGAAGTTGAAATTGAAGTTGAAATTGAAGTTGAAATTGAAGTTTAAAATTGAAGTTGAAAATGAAGTTGAAATAGAAGTTGAAATTGAAGTTGAAATTGAATTTGAAATTGAAGTTGAAATTGAAGTTTAAATTGGAGTTGAAATTGAAGTTGAAATTGAAGTTGAAATTGAAAGTTGAAATTGAAGTTGAAATTGAAGTTAAAATTGAAGTTGAAGTTGAAACTGAAGTTGAAATTTAAGTTGAAATTGAAGTTGAAATTGAAGTTAAAATTGAAGTTGAAACTTAAGTTGAAATTGAAGTTGAAATTGAAGTTGAAATTGATGTTAAAATTGAAGTTGAAATTGAAGTTGAAATTGAAGTTGAAATTGAAGTTGAATTTGAAGTTAAAATTGAAATTAAAATTGAAGTCGAAATTGAAGTTGAAATTGAAGTTGAAATTGAAGTTGAAATTGAAAGTTGAAATTGAAGTTGAAATTGAAGTTGAAATTGAAGTTGAAATTGAAGTTGAAATTGAAGTTGAAATTGAAGTTAAAATTGAAGTTGAAAATGAAGTTGAAATAGAAGTTGAAATTGAAGTTGAAATTGAAGTTGAAATTGAAGTTGAAATTGAAGTTAAAATGAAGTGAAAATGAAGTTGAAATAGAAGTTGAAATTGAAGTTGAAATTGAATTTGAAATTGAAGTTGAAATTGAAGTTGAAATTGGAGTTGAAATTGAAGTTGAAATTGAAGTTGAAATTGAAGTTGAAATTGAAGTTAAAATTGAAGTTGAAGTTGAAACTGAAGTTGAAATTTAAGTTGAAATTGAAGTTGAAATTGAAGTTAAAATTGAAGTTGAAACTTAAGTTGAAATTGAAGTTGAAATTGAAGTTGAAATTGAAGTTGAAATTGATGTTAAAATTGAAGTTGAAATTGAAGTTGAAATTGAAGTTGAAATTGAAGTTGAAATTGAAGTTGAAATTGAAATTAAAATTGAAGTAGAAATTGAAGTTGAAATTGAAGTTGAAATTGAAGTTGAAATTGAAGTTGAAATTGAAGTTGAAATTGAAGTTAAAATTGAAGTTCAAATTGAAGTTGAAATTGAAGTTGAAATTGAAGTTGAAATTGAAGTTGAAATTGAAGTTGAAATTGAAGTTAAAATTGAAGTTGAAAATGAAGTTGAAATTGAAGTTGAATTTGAATTTGAAATTGAAGTTGAAATTGAAGTTGAAATTGGAGGTGAAATTGAAGTTGAAATTGAAGTTGAAATTGAAGTTGAATTTGAAGGTGAACTTGAAAGTGAAGTTGAAGTTGAAATTGAAGTTGAATTTGAATTTGAAATTGAAGTTGAAATTGAAGTTGAAATTGAAGTTGAAATTGAAGTTGAAATTGAAGTTAAAATTGAAGTTGAAATTGAAGTTGAAAGTGAAGTTGAAATTGAAGTTGAAATTGATGTTTAAAATTGAAGTTAAAATTGAAGTTGAAATTGAAGTTGAAATTGAAGTTGAAATTGAAGTTGAAATTGAAGTTAAAATTGAAGTTAAAATTGAAGTTGAAATTGAAGTAGAAATAGAAGTTGAAATTGAAGTTGAAATTGAAGTTGAAATTGAAGTTGAAATTGAAGTTAAAATTGAAGTTGAAAATGAAGTTGAAATAGAAGTTGAAATTGAAGTTGAAATTGAATTTGAAATTGAAGTTGAAATTGAAGTTGAAATTGGAGTTGAAATTGAAGTTGAAATTGAAGTTGAAATTGAAGTTGAAATTGAAGTTAAAATTGAAGTTGAAGTTGAAACTGAAGTTGAAATTTAAGTTGAAATTGAAGTTGAAATTGAAGTTAAAATTGAAGTTGAAACTTAAGTTGAAATTGAAGTTGAAATTGAAGTTGAAATTGAAGTTGAAATTGATGTTAAAATTGAAGTTGAAATTGAAGTTGAAATTGAAGTTGAAATTGAAGTTGAAATTGAAGTTGAAATTGAAATTAAAATTGAAGTAGAAATTGAAGTTGAAATTGAAGTTGAAATTGAAGTTGAAATTGAAGTTGAAATTGAAGTTGAAATTGAAGTTAAAATTGAAGTTCAAATTGAAGTTGAAATTGAAGTTGAAATTGAAGTTGAAATTGAAGTTGAAATTGAAGTTGAAATTGAAGTTAAAATTGAAGTTGAAAATGAAGTTGAAATTGAAGTTGAATTTGAATTTGAAATTGAAGTTGAAATTGAAGTTGAAATTGGAGGTGAAATTGAAGTTGAAATTGAAGTTGAAATTGAAGTTGAATTTGAAGGTGAACTTGAAAGTGAAGTTGAAGTTGAAATTGAAGTTGAATTTGAATTTGAAATTGAAGTTGAATTGAAGTTGAAATTGAAGTTGAAATTGAAGTTGAAATTGAAGTTAAAATTGAAGTTGAAATTGAAGTTGAAAGTGAAGTTGAAATTGAAGTTGAAATTGATGTTAAAATTGAAGTTAAAATTGAAGTTGAAATTGGAAGTTGAAATTGAAGT
Source organism: Brachycybe producta (assembly GCA_036925085.1). NCBI lineage: Eukaryota > Metazoa > Arthropoda > Diplopoda > Playtdesmida > Andrognathidae > Brachycybe > Brachycybe producta. Next base: position 13,794 of record JAUPFP010000265.1, read on the forward strand.
TGAAATTGAAGTTAAAATTGAAGTTAAAATTGAAGTTGAAATTGAAGTAGAAATTGAAGTTGAAATTGAAGTTGAAATTGAAGTTGAAATTGAAATTAAAACTGAAGTTGAAATTAAATTTGAAATTGAAGTTGAAATTGAAGTTAAAATTGAAGTTGAAATTGATGTTGAAATTTAAGTTGAAATTTAAGTTGAAATTTAAGTTGAAATTTAAGTTGAAATTGAAGTTAAAATTGAAGTTGAAATTGAATTTGAAATTGAAGTTGAAATTGAAGTTGAAATTGAAGTTGAAATTGAATGAAGTTGAAATTGAAGTTGAAATTGGAGTTGAAATTGAAGTTGAAATTGAAGTTGAAATTGAAGTTGAAATTGAAGTTGAAATTGAAATTGAAATTGAAGTTGAAATTAAAGTTGAAGTTGAAATTGAAGTTGAAATTGAAGTTGAAACTGAAGTTGAAATTTAAGTTGAAATTTAAGTTGAAATTGAAGTTAAAATTGAAGTTGAAACTTAAGTTGAAATTGAAGTTGAAATTGAAGTTGAACTTGATGTTAAAATTGAAGTTGAAATTGAAGTTGAAATTGAAGTTGAAATTGAAGTTGAATTTGAAGTTGAAATTGAAACTAAATTGAAGTCGAAATTGAAGTTGAAATTGAAGTTGAAATTGAAGTTGAAATTGAAGTTGAAATTGAAGTTGAAATTGAAGTTGAAATTGAAGTTAAATTGAAGTTAAAATTGAAGTTGAAATTGAAGTAGAAATTGAAGTTGAAATTGAAGTTGAAATTGAAGTTGAAATTGAAATTAAAACTGAAGTTGAAATTAAATTTGAAATTGAAGTTGAAATTGAAGTTAAAATTGAAGTTGAAATTGATGTTGAAATTTAAGTTGAAATTTAAGTTGAAATTTAAGTTGAAATTTAAGTTGAAATTGAAGTTAAAATTGAAGTTGAAATTGAATTTGAAATTGAAAGTTGAAATTGAAGTTGAAATTGAAGTTGAAATTGAAGTTGAAATTGAAGTTGAAATTGGAGTTGAAATTGAAGTTGAAATTGAAGTTGAAATTGAAGTTGAAATTGAAGTTAAAATTGGAAATTGAAATTGAAGTTGAAATTAAAGTTGAAGTTGAAATTGAAGTTGAAATTGAAGTTGAAACTGAAGTTGATAATTTAAGTTGAAATTTAAGTTGAAATTGAAGTTAAAATTGAAGTTGAAACTTAAGTTGAAATTGAAGTTGAAATTGAAGTTGAACTTGATGTTAAAATTGAAGTTGAAATTGAAGTTGAAATTGAAGTTGAAGTTGAAGTTGAATTTGAAGTTGAAATTGAAATTGAAACTAAATGAAGTCGAAATTGAAGTTGAAATTGAAGTTGAAATTGAAGTTGAAATTGAAGTTGAAATTGAAGTGAATTGAAGTTGAAATTGAAGTTAAAATTGAAGTTGAAAATGAAGTTGAAATAGAAGTTGAAATTGAAGTTGAAATTGAATTTGAAATTGAAGTTGAAATTGAAGTTGAAATTGGAGTTGAAATTGAAGTTGAAATTGAAGTTGAAATTGAAGTTGAAATTGAAGTTGAAATTGAAGTTAAAATTGAAGTTGAAGTTGAAACTGAAGTTGAAATTTAAGTTGAAATTGAAGTTGAAATTGAAGTTAAAATTGAAGTTGAAACTTAAGTTGAAATTGAAGTTGAAATTGAAGTGAAATTGATGTTAAAATTGAAGTTGAAATTGAAGTTGAAATTGAAGTTGAAATTGAAGTTGAAATTTGAAGTTGAAATTGAAATTAAAATTGAAGTCGAAATTGAAGTTGAAATTGAAGTTGAAATTGAAGTTGAAATTGAAGTTGAAATTGAAGTTGAAATTGAAGTTGAAATTGAAGTTGAAATTGAAGTTGAAATTGAAGTTGAAATTGAAGTTAAAATTGAAGTTGAAAATGAAGTTGAAATAGAAGTTGAAATTGAAGTTGAAATTGAAGTTGAAATTGGAGTTGAAATTGAAGTTGAAATTGAAGTTGAAATTGAAGTTGAAATTGAAGTTGAAGTTGAAATTGAAATTGAAGTTGAAATTAAAGTTGAAGTTGAAATTGAAGTTGAAATTGAAGTTGAAACTGAAGTTGAAATTTAAGTTGAAATTGAAGTTGAAATTGAAGTTGAAATTGAAGTTGAAATTGAAGTTGAAATTGAAATTATAATTGAAGTCGAAATTGAAGTTGAAATTGAAGTTGAAATTGAAGTTGAAATTGAAGTTGAAATTGAAGTTGAAATTGAAGTTGAAATTGAAGTTGAAATTGAAGTTGAAATTGAAGTTGAAATTGAAGTTGAAATTGAAGTTAAAATTGAGTTGAAAATGAAGTTGAAATTGAAGTTGAATTTGAATTTGAAATTGAAGTTGAAATTGAAGTTGAAACTGGAGGTGAAATTGAAGTTGAAATTGAAGTTGAAATTGAAGTTGAATTTGAAGGTGAACTTGAAAGTGAAGTTGAAGTTGAAATTGATGTTGAATTTGAATTTGAAATTGAAGTTGAAATTGAAGTTGAAATTGAAGTTGAAATTGAAGTTAAAATTGAAGTTGAAATTGAAGTTGAAAGTGAAGTTGAAATTGAAGTTGAAATTGATGTTAAAATTGAAGTTGAAATTGAAGTTGAAATTGAAGTTGAAATTGAAGTTGAAATTGAAGTTAAAATTGAAGTTGAAATTGAAGTAGAAATTGAAGTTGAAATTGAAGTTGAAATTGAAGTTGAAATTGAAGTTGAAATTGAAATTAAAACTGAAGTTGAAATTAAATTTGAAATTGAAGTTGAAATTGAAGTTAAAATTGAAGTTGAAATTGAAGTTGAAATTTAAGTTGAAATTTAAGTTGAAATTTAAGTTGAAATTGAAGTTAAAATTGAAGTTGAAATTGAATTTGAAATTGAAGTTGAAATGAAGTTGAAATTGAAGTTGAAATTGAAGTTGAAATTGGAGTTGAAATTGAAGTTGAAATTGAAGTTGAAATTGAAGTTGAAATTGAAGTTGAAATTGAAATTGAAATTGAATTTGAAATTAAAGTTGAAGTTGAAATTGAAGTTGAAATTGAAGTTGAAATTGGAAGTTGAAAATGAAGTTGAATTGAAGTTGAATTTGAATTTGAAATTGAAGTTGAAATTGAAGTTGAAATTGAATTTGAAATTGAAGTTGAAATTGAAGTTGAAATTGAAGTTGAAATTGAAGTTGAAAATTAGAGTTGAAATTGAAGTTGAAATTGAAGTTGAAATTTAAGTTGAAATTGAAGTTGAAATTGAAGTTGAAATTGGAGTTGAAATTGAAGTAGAAATTGAAGTTGAAATTGAAGTTGAAATTGAAGTTGAAATTGAAGTTGAAATTGAAATTAAAACTGAAGTTGAAATTAAATTTGAAATTGAAGTTGAAATTGAAGTTAAAATTGAAGTTGAAATTGAAGTTGAACTTAAGTTGAAATTGAAGTTGAAATTGAAGTTGAACTTGATGTTAAAATTGAAGTGGAAATTGAAGTTGAAATTGAAGTTGAAATTGAAGTTGAATTTGAAGTTGAAATTGAAACTAAAATTGAAGTTGAAATTGAATTTGAAATTGAAGTTGAAATTGAAGTTGAAATTGGAGTTGAAATTGAAGTTGAAATTGAAGTTGAAATTGAAGTTGAAATTGAAGTTGAAATTGAAGTTAAAATTGAAGTTGAAGTTGAAACTGAAGTTGAAATTTAAGTTGAAATTGAAGTTGAAATTGAAGTTAAAATTGAAGTTGAAACTTAAGTTGAAATTGAAGTTGAAATTGAAGTTGAAATTGATGTTAAATTGAAGTTGAAATTGAAGTTGAAATTGAAGTTGAAATTGAAGTTGAATTTGAAGTTGAAATTGAAATTAAAATTGAAGTCGAAATTGAAGTTGAAATTGAAGTTGAAATTGAAGTTGAAATTGAAGTTGAAATTGAAGTTGAAATTGAAGTTGAAATTGAAGTTGAAATTGAAGTTGAAATTGAAGTTAGAAATTGAAGTTAAAATTGAAGTTGAAAATGAAGTTGAAATAGAAGTTGAAATTGAAGTTGAAATTGAAGTTGAAATTGGAGTTGAAATTGAAGTTGAAATTGAAGTTGAAATTGAAGTTGAAATTGAAGTTGAAGTTGAAATTGAAATTGAAGTTGAAATTAAAGTTGAAGTTGAAATTGAAGTTGAAATTGAAGTTGAAACTGAAGTTGAAATTTAAGTTGAAATTGAAGTTGAAATTGAAGTTGAAATTGAAGTTGAAATTGAAGTTGAAATTGAAATTATAATTGAAGTCGAAATTGAAGTTGAAATTGAAGTTGAAATTGAAGTTGAAATTGAAGTTGAAATTGAAGTTGAAATTGAAGTTGAAATTGAAGTTGAAATTGAAGTTGAAATTGAAGTTGAAATTGAAGTTGAAATTGAAGTTAAAATTGAAGTTGAAAATGAAGTTGAAATTGAAGTTGAATTTGAATTTGAAATTGAAGTTGAAATTGAAGTTGAAACTGGAGGTGAAATTGAAGTTGAAATTGAAGTTGAAATTGAAGTTGAATTTGAAGGTGAACTTGAAAGTGAAGTTGAAGTTGAAATTGATGTTGAATTTGAATTTGAAATTGAAGTTGAAATTGAAGTTGAAATTGAAGTTGAAATTGAAGTTAAAATTGAAGTTGAAATTGAAGTTGAAAGTGAAGTTGAAATTGAAGTTGAAATTGATGTTAAAATTGAAGTTGAAATTGAAGTTGAAATTGAAGTTGAAATTGAAGTTGAAATTGAAGTTAAAATTGAAGTTGAAATTGAAGTAGAAATTGAAGTTGAAATTGAAGTTGAAATTGAAGTTGAAATTGAAGTTGAAATTGAAATTAAAACTGAAGTTGAAATTAAATTTGAAATTGAAGTTGAAATTGAAGTTAAAATTGAAGTTGAAATTGAAGTTGAAATTTAAGTTGAAATTTAAGTTGAAATTTAAGTTGAAATTGAAGTTAAAATTGAAGTTGAAATTGAATTTGAAATTGAAGTTGAAATTGAAGTTGAAATTGAAGTTGAAATTGAAGTTGAAATTGGAGTTGAAATTGAAGTTGAAATTGAAGTTGAAATTGAAGTTGAAATTGAAGTTGAAATTGAAATTGAAATTGAATTTGAAATTAAAGTTGAAGTTGAAATTGAAGTTGAAATTGAAGTTGAAATTGAAGTTGAAAATGAAGTTGAAATTGAAGTTGAATTTGAATTTGAAATTGAAGTTGAAATTGAAGTTGAAATTGAATTTGAAATTGAAGTTGAAATTGAAGTTGAAATTGAAGTTGAAATTGAAGTTGAAATTAGAGTTGAAATTGAAGTTGAAATTGAAGTTGAAATTTAAGTTGAAATTGAAGTTGAAATTGAAGTTGAAATTGGAGTTGAAATTGAAGTTGAAATTGAAGTTGAAATTGAAGTTGAAATTGAAGTTGAAATTGAAGTTAAAATTGAAGTTGAAAATGAAGTTGAAATTGAAGTTGAATTTGAATTTGAAATTGAAGTTGAAATTGAAGTTGAAATTGAATTTGAAATTGAAGTTGAAATTGAAGTTGAAATTGAAGTTGAAATTGAAGTTGAAATTAGAGTTGAAATTGAAGTTGAAATTGAAGTTGAAATTGAAGTTAAAATTGAAGTTGAAATTGAAATTGAAATTGAAGTTGAAATTAAAGTTGAAGTTGAAATTGAAGTTGAAATTGAAGTTGAAACTGAAGTTGAAATTTAAGTTGAAATTGAAGTTGAAATTGAAGTTAAAATTGAAGTTGAAATTGAAGTTGAAACTGAAGTTGAAATTGAAGTTGAAATTGATGTTAAAATTGAAGTTGAAATTGAAGTTGAAATTGAAGTTAAAATTGAAGTTGAAATTGAAGTTGAAATTTAAGTTGAAATTTAAGTTGAAATTTAAGTTGAAATTTAAGTTGAAATTGAAGTTAAAATTGAAGTTGAAATTGAATTTGAAATTGAAGTTGAAATTGAAGTTGAAATTGAAGTTGAAATTGATGTTGAAATTGGAGTTGAAATTGAAGTTGAAATTGAAGTTGAAATTGAAGTTGAAATTGAATTTGAAATTGAAATTGAAATTGAAGTTGAAATTAAAGTTGAAGTTGAAATTGAAGTTGAAATTGATGTTAAAATTGAAGTTGAAATTGAAGTTGAAATTGAAGTTGAAATTGAAGTTGAAATTGAAGTTGAAATTGAAATTAAAATTGAAGTCGAAATTGAAGTTGAAATTGAAGTTGAAATTGAAGTTGAAATTGAAGTTGAAATTGAAGTTGAAATTGAAGTTAAAATTGAAGTTGAAATTGAAGTTGAAATTGAAGTTGAAATTGAAGTTGAAATTGAAGTTGAAATTGAAGTTGAAATTGAAGTTAAAATTGAAGTTGAAAATGAAGTTGAAATTGAAGTTGAATTTGAATTTGAAATTGATGTTGAAACTGAAGTTGAAATTGGAGGTGAAATTGAAGTTGAAATTGAAGTTGAAATTGAAGTTGAATTTGAAGGTGAACTTGAAAGTGAAGTTGAAGTTGAAATTGAAGTTGAATTTGAATTTGAAATTGAAGTTGAAATTGAAGTTGAAATTGAAGTTGAAATTGAAGTTGAAATTGAAGTTGAAATTGAAGTTGAAATTGAAGTTAAAATTGAAGTTGAAATTGAAGTTGAAAGTGAAGTTGAAATTGAAGTTGAAATTGATGTTAAAATTGAAGTTGAAATTGAAGTTGAAATTGAAGTTGAAATTGAAGTTTAAATTGAAGTTAAAATTGAAGTTGAAATTGAAGTAGAAATTGAACTTGAAATTGAAGTTAAAATTGAAGTTGAAATTGAAATTAAAACTAAAGTTGAAATTAAATTTGAAATTGAAGTTGAAATTGAAGTTAAAATTGAAGTTGAAATTGAAGTTGAAATTGAAGTTGAAATTTAAGTTGAAATTTAAGTTGAAATTGAAGTTAAAATTGAAGTTGAAATTGAATTTGAAATTGAAGTTGAAATTGAAGTTGAAATTGAAGTTGAAATTGAAGTTGAAATTGAAGTTGAAATTGAAGTTGAAATTGGAGTTGAAATTGAAGTTGAAATTGAAGTTGAAGTTGAAGTTGAAATTGAAGTTGAATTTGAATTTGAAATTGAAGTTGAAATTGAAGTTGAAATTGAAGTTGAAATTGAAGTTGAAATTGAAGTTAAAATTGAAGTTGAAATTGAAGTTGAAAATGAAGTTGAAATTGAAGTTGAAATTAATGTTAAAATTGAAGTTGAAATTGAAGTTGAAATTGAAGTTGAAATTGAAGTTTAAATTGAAGTTAAAATTGAAGTTGAAATTGAAGTAGAAATTGAAGTTGAAATTGAAGTTTAAATTGAAGTTAAAATTGAAGTTGAAATTGAAGTTGAAAGTGAAGTTGAAATTGAAGTTGAAATTGATGTTAAAATTGAAGTAGAAATTGAAGTTGAAATTGAAGTTGAAATTGAAGTTGAAATTGAAATTAAAACTGAAGTTGAAATTAAATTTGAAATTGAAGTTGAAGTTGAAACTAAAGTTGAAATTTAAGTTGAAATTGAAGTTGAAATTGAAGTTAAAATTGAAGTTGAAACTTAAGTTGAAATTGAAGTTGAAATTGAAGTTGAAATTAAAGTTGAAGTTGAAATTGAAGTTGAAATTGAAGTTGAAACTGAAGTTGAAATTTAAGTTGAAATTGAAGTTGAAATTGAAGTTAAAATTGAAGTTGAAACTTAAGTTGAAATTGAAGTTGAAATTGAAGTTGAAATTGATGTTAAAATTGAAGTTGAAATTGAAGTTGAAATTGAAGTTGAAATTGAAGTTGAAATTGAAGTTGAAATTGAAGTTTAAATTGAAGTTAAAATTGAAGTTGAAATTGAAGTAGAAATTGAACTTGAAATTGAAGTTGAAATTGATGTTAAAATTGAAGTTGAAATTGAAGTTGAAAGTGAAGTTGAAATTGAAGTTGAAATTGATGTTAAAATTGAAGTTGAAATTGAAGTTGAAATTGAAGTTGAAATTGAAGTTTAAATTGAAGTTAAAATTGAAGTTGAAATTGAAGTAGAAATTGAACTTGAAATTGAAGTTAAAATTGAAGTTGAAATTGAAATTAAAACTAAAGTTGAAATTAAATTTGAAATTGAAGTTGAAATTGAAGTTAAAATTGAAGTTGAAATTGAAGTTGAAATTGAAGTTGAAATTTAAGTTGAAATTTAAGTTGAAATTGAAGTTAAAATTGAAGTTGAAATTGAATTTGAAATTGAAGTTGAAATTGAAGTTGAAATTGAAGTTGAAATTGAAGTTGAAATTGAAGTTGAAATTGAAGTTGAAATTGGAGTTGAAATTGAAGTTGAAATTGAAGTTGAAGTTGAAGTTGAAATTGAAGTTGAATTTGAATTTGAAATTGAAGTTGAAATTGAAGTTGAAATTGAAGTTGAAATTGAAGTTGAAATTGAAGTTAAAATTGAAGTTGAAATTGAAGTTGAAAATGAAGTTGAAATTGAAGTTGAAATTAATGTTAAAATTGAAGTTGAAATTGAAGTTGAAATTGAAGTTGAAATTGAAGTTTAAATTGAAGTTAAAATTGAAGTTGAAATTGAAGTAGAAATTGAAGTTGAAATTGAAGTTTAAATTGAAGTTAAAATTGAAGTTGAAATTGAAGTTGAAAGTGAAGTTGAAATTGAAGTTGAAATTGATGTTAAAATTGAAGTTGAAATTGAAGTTGAAATTGAAGTTGAAATTGAAGTTGAAATTGAAGTTTAAATTGAAGTTAAAATTGAAGTTGAAATTGAAGTAGAAATTGAAGTTGAAATTGAAGTTGAAATTGAAGTTGAAATTGAAATTAAAACTGAAGTTGAAATTAAATTTGAAATTGAAGTTGAAGTTGAAACTGAAGTTGAAATTTAAGTTGAAATTGAAGTTGAAATTGAAGTTAAAATTGAAGTTGAAACTTAAGTTGAAATTGAAGTTGAAATTGAAGTTGAAATTAAAGTTGAAGTTGAAATTGAAGTTGAAATTGAAGTTGAAACTGAAGTTGAAATTTAAGTTGAAATTGAAGTTGAAATTGAAGTTAAAATTGAAGTTGAAACTTAAGTTGAAATTGAAGTTGAAATTGAAGTTGAAATTGATGTTAAAATTGAAGTTGAAATTGAAGTTGAAATTGAAGTTGAAATTGAAGTTGAAATTGAAGTTGAAATTGAAGTTGAAATTGAAGTTGAAATTGAAGTTGAAATTGAAGTTGAAATTGAAATTAAAATTGAAGTCGAAATTGAAGTTGAAATTGATGTTGAAATTGAAGTTGAAATTGAAGTTGAAATTGAAGTTGAAATTGAAGTTGAAATTGAAGTTAAAATTGAAGTTGAAAATGAAGTTGAAATAGAAGTTGAAATTGAAGTTGAAATTGAAGTTGAAATTGAATTTGAAATTGAAGTTGAAATTGAAGTTGAAATTGGAGTTGAAATTGAAGTTGAAATTGAAGTTGAAATTGAAGTTGAAATTGAAGTTGAAATTGAAGTTAAAATTGAAGTTGAAAATGAAGTTGAAATTGAAGTTGAATTTGAATTTGAAATTGAAGTTGAAATTGAAGTTGAAATTGGAGGTGAAATTGAAGTTGAAATTGAAGTTGAAATTGAAGTTGAATTTGAAGGTGAACTTGAAAGTGAAGTTGAAGTTGAAATTGAAGTTGAAATTGAAGTTGAAATTGATGTTAAAATTGAAGTTGAAATTGAAGTTGAAATTGAAGTTGAAATTAAAGTTGAAATTGAAAGTTAAAATTGAAGTTGAAATTGAAGTTGAAATTAAAGTTGAAATTGAAGTTAAAATTGAAGTTTAAGTTTAAGTAAAGTTAAAGTTGAAGTTGAAATTGAAGTTCAAATTGAAGTTGAAATTGAAGTTGAAATTGAAGTTGAAATTGAAGTTGAAATTGGAGTGGAAATTGAAGTTGAAATTGAAGTTGAAATTGAAGTTGAATTTGAAGTTAAAATTGAAGTTAAAATTAAGTTGAAATTGAAGTTGAAAGTGAAGTTGAAATTGAAGTTGAAATTGATGTTAAAATTGAAGTTGAAATTGAAGTTGTAATTGAAGTTGAAATTGAAGTTAAAATTGAAGTTGAAATTGAAGTAGAAATTGAAGTTGAAATTGAAGTTGAAATTGAAATTAAAACTGAAGTTGAAATTAAATTTGAAATTGAAGTTGAAATTGATGTTAAAATTGAAGTTGAAATTGAATTTGAAATTGAAGTTGAAATTGAAGTTGAAATTGAAGTTGAAATTGAAGTTGAAATTGGAGTTGAAATTGAAGTTGAAATTGAAGTTGAAATTGAAGTTGAAATTGAAGTTGAAATTGAAGTTGAAATTGAAATTGAAATTGAAGTTGAAATTAAAGTTGAAGTTGAAATTGAAGTTGAAATTAAAGTTGAAGTTGAAATTGAAGTTGAAATTGAAGCTGAAATTGAAGTAGAAATTGAAGTTGAAATTGAAGTTGAAATTGAAGTTGAAATTGAAGTTGAAATTGAAGTTGAAATTGAAATTAAAACTGAAGTTGAAATTAAATTTGAAATTGAAGTTGAAATTGAAGTTAAAATTGAAGTTGAAATTGAAAATGAAATTTAAGTTGAAATTTAAGTTGAAATTGAAGTTGAAATTGAAGTTAAAATTGAAGTTGAAATTGAATTTGAAATTGAAGTTGAAATTGAAGTTGAAATTGGAGTTGAAATTGAAGTTGAAATTGAAGTTGAAATTGAAGTTGAAATTGAAGTTGAAATTGAAATTGAAATTGAAGTTGAAATTAAAGTTGAAGTTGAAATTGAAGTTGAAGTTGAAATTGAAGTTGAAATTGAATTTGAAATTGAAGTTGAAATTGAAGTTGAAATTGAAGTTCAAATTGAAGTTGAAATTAGAGTTGAAATTGAAGTTGAAATTGAAGTTGAAATTGAAGTTAAAATTGAAGTTGAAATTGAAATTGAAATTGAAGTTGAAATTAAAGTTGAAGTTGAAATTGAAGTTGAAATTGAAGTTGAAACTGAAGTTGAAACTTAAGTTGAAATTTAAGTTGAAATTTAAGTTGAAATTGAAGTTGAAATTGAAGTTGAAATTGAAGTTGAAATTGAAGTTGAAATTGAAGTTAAAATAGAAGTTGAAATTGAAGTTGAAATTGAAGTTGAAATTGAAGTTGAAATTGAAGTTGAAACTGAAGTTGAATTTTAAGTTGATATTGATGTTGAAATTGAAGTTGAAATTGAATTTGAAATTGATGTTGAAATTGAAGTTAAAATTGAAGTTGAAGTTGAAGTTGAAATTGAAGTTGAAATTGAAGTTGAAATTGAAGTTGAAGTTGAAATTGAAATTGAAGTTGAAATTGAAGTTGAAATTGAAGTTGAAATTGAAGTAGAAATTGAAGTTGAAATTGAAGTTGAAATTGGAGTTGAAATTGAAGTTGAAATTGAAGTTGAAATTGAAGTTGAAATTGAAGTTGAAACTGAAGTTGAATTTGAAATTGAAATTGCAGTTGAAATTGAAGTTGAAATTGAAGTTAAAATTGAAGTTGAAGTTGAAGTTGAAATTGAAGTTAAAATTGAAGTTGAAATTGAAGTTGAAATTGAAGTTGAACTTCAAGTTAAATTTGAAGTTAAAAATGAAGTTGAAATTGAAGTTGAAATTGAAGTTGAAATTGAAGTTGAAATTGAAGTTGAAATTGAAGTTAAAATTGAAGTTGAAATTGAAGTTGAAATTAAAGTTTAGATTGAAGTTGAAACTGAAGTTGAATTTTAAATTGAAATTGCAGTTGAAATTGAAGTTGAAATTGAAGTTGAAATTGAAGTTGAAATTGAAGTTGAAATTGAAGTTGAAATTGAAGTTGAAATTGAAGTTGAAATTGAAGTTGAAATTGAAGTTGAAATTGAAGTTGAAACTGAAGTTAAATTTTAAGTTGATATTGAAGATGAAATTGAAGTTGAAACTGAAGTTGAATTTTAAATTGAAATTGCAGTTGAAATTGAAGTTGAAATTGAAGTTGAAATTGAAGTTGAAATTGAAGTTGAAATTGAAGTTGAAATTGAAGTTAAAATAGAAGTTGAAATTGAAGTTGAAATTGAAGTTGAAATTGAAGTTGAAATTGAAGTTGAAACTGAAGTTGAATTTTAAGTTGATATTGAAGTTGAAATTGAAGTTGAAATTGAAGTTGAAATTGATGTTGAAATTGAAGTTGAAATTGAAGTTGAACTTCAAGTTAAATTTGAAGTTGAAATTGAAGTTGAAATTGAAGTTGAAATTGAAGTTAAAATTGAAGTTGAAATTGAAGTTGAAATTGAAGTTGAAATTGAAGTTGAAATTGAAGTTAAAATTGATGTTGAAATTGAAGTTGAAATTGAAGTTTAAATTGAAGTTGAAATTGAAGTTAAAATAAAAGTTGAAATTGAAGTTGAAATTGAAGTTGAAATTGAAGTTGAAATTAAAGTTGAAATTGAAGTTGAAACTGAAGTTGAATTTGAAATTGAAATTGCAGTTGAAAATGAAGTTGAAATTGAAGTTGAAATTGAAGTTGAAATTGAAGTTGAAATTGAAGTTGAAATTGAAGTTGAAATTGAAGTTGAAATTGAAGTTGAAATTGAAGTTGAAATTGAAGTTAAAATTGAAGTTGAAATTAAAGTTGAAATTGAAGTTGAAATTGAAGTTAAAATTGAAGTTGAACTTCAAGTTAAAATTGAAGTTGAAATTGAAGTTGAAATTGAATTTAAAATTGAAATTGAAATTGAATTTGAAATTGAAGTTGAAATTGATGTTGAAATTGAAGTTAAAATTGAAGTTGAAATTGAAGTTGAAATTGAAGTAGAAATTGAAGTTGAAATTGAAGTTGAAATTGAAGTTGAACTTCAAGTTAAATTTGAAGTTGAAATTGAAGTTGAAATTGAAGTTGAAATTGAAGTTGAAATTGAAGTTAAAAATGAAGTTGAAATTGAAGTTGAAATTGAAGTTGAAATTGAAGTTGAAATTGAAGTTAAAATTGAAGTTGAAATTGAAGTTGAAATTAAAGTTTAGATTGAAGTTGAAACTGAAGTTGAATTTTAAATTGAAATTGCAGTTGAAATTGAAGTTGAAATTGAAGTTGAAATTGAAGTTGAAATTGAAGTTGAAATTGAAGTTGAAATTGAAGTTGAAATTGAAGTTGAAATTGAAGTTGAAATTGAAGTTGAAATTGAAGTTGAAATTGAAGTTGAAATTGAAGTTTGAAATTGAAGTTGAAATTGAAGTTGAAACTGAAGTTAAGTTTTTAAGTTGATATTGAAGATGAAATTGAAGTTGAAACTGAAGTTGAATTTTAAATTGAAATTGCAGTTGAAATTGAAGTTGAAATTGAAGTTGAAATTGAAGTTGAAATTGAAGTTGAAATTGAAGTTGAAATTGAAGTTGAAATTGAAGTTGAATTGAAGTTGAAATTGAAGTTGAAATTGAAGTTGAAATTGAAGTTGAAATTGAAATTGAAATTGAAGTTGAAACTGAAGTTGAATTTTAAGTTGATATTGAAGTTGAAATTGAAGTTGAAATTGAAGTTGAAATTGAAGTTGAAATTGAAGTTGAAATTGAAGTTGAAATTGAAGTTGAAATTGATGTTGAAATGAAGTTAAAATTGAAGTTGAAGTTGAAGTTGAAATTGAAGTTGAAATTGAAGTTGAAATTGAAGTTGAAATTGAAGTTGAAGTTGAAATTGAAATTGAAGTTGAAATTGAAGTTGAAATTGAAGTTGAAATTGAAGTAGAAATTGAAGTTGAAATATGAAGTTGAAATTGAAGTTGAAATTGAAGTTGAAATTGAAGTTGAAATGAAGTTGAAATTGAAGTTGAAATTGAAGTTGAAACTGAAGTTGAATTTGAAATTGAAATTGCAGTTGAAATTGAAGTTGAAATTGAAGTTGAAATTGAAGTTGAAATTGAAGTTGAAATTGAAGTTGAAATTGAAGTTGAACTTCAAGTTAAATTTGAAGTTGAAATTGAAGTTGAAATTGAAGTTGAAATTGAAGTTAAAATTGAAGTTGAAATTGAAGTTGAAATTGAAGTTGAAATTGAAGTTGAAACTGAAGTTAAATTTTAAGTTGATATTGAAGATGAAATTGAAGTTGAAACTGAAGTTGAATTTTAAATTGAAATTGCAGTTGAAATTGAAGTTGAAATTGAAGTTGAAATTGAAGTTGAAATTGAAGTTGAAATTGAAGTTGAAATTGAAGTTGAAATTGAAGTTGAAATTGAAGTTGAAATTGAAGTTGAAATTGAAGTTGAAATTGATGTTGAAATTGAAGTTGAAATTGAAGTTGAACTTCAAGTTAAATTTGAAGTTGAAATTGAAGTTGAAATTGAAGTTGAAATTGAAGTTAAAATTGAAGTTGAAATTGAAGTTGAAATTGAAGTTGAAATTGAAGTTAAAATTGATGTTGAAATTGAAGTTGAAATTGAAGTTTAAATTGAAGTTGAAATTGAAGTTAAAATAAAAGTTGAAATTGAAGTTGAAATTGAAGTTGAAATTGAAGTTGAAATTAAAGTTGAAATTGAAGTTGAAACTGAAGTTGAATTTGAAATTGAAATTGCAGTTGAAAATGAAGTTGAAATTGAAGTTGAAATTGAAGTTGAAATTGAAGTTGAAATTGAAGTTGAAATTGAAGTGAAATTGAAGTTGAAATTGAAGTTGAAATTGAAGTTGAAATTGAAGTTGAAATTGAAGTTAAAATTGAAGTTGAAATTAAAGTTGAAATTGAAGTTGAAATTGAAGTTAAAATTGAAGTTGAACTTCAAGTTAAAATTGAAGTTGAAATTGAAGTTGAAATTGAATTTAAAATTGAAATTGAAATTGAATTTGAAATTGAAGTTGAAATTGATGTTGAAATTGAAGTTAAAATTGAAGTTGAAATTGAAGTTGAAATTGAAGTAGAAATTGAAGTTGAAATTGAAGTTGAAATTGAAGTTGAAATTGAAGTTGAAATTGAAGTTAAAATAGAAGTTGAAATTGAAGTTGAAATTGAAGTTGAAATTGAAGTTGAAACTGAAGTTGAATTTTAAGTTGATATTGAAGTTGAAATTGAAGTTGAAATTGAAGTTGAAATTGATGTTGAAATTGAAGTTAAAATTGAAGTTGAAGTTGAAGTTGAAATTGAAGTTGAAATTGAATTTGAAATTGATGTTGAAATTGAAGTTAAAATTGAAGTTGAAGTTGAAGTTGAAATTGAAGTTGAAATTGAAGTTGAAATTGAAGTAGAAATTGAAGTTGAAATTGAAGTTGAAATTGAAGTTGAAATTGAAGTTGAAATTGAAGTTGAAATTGAAGTTGAAATTGAAGTTGAAACTGAAGTTGAATTTTAAATTGAAATTGCAGTTGAAATTGAAGTTGAAATTGAAGTTGAAATTGAAGTTGAAATTGAAGTTGAAATTGAAGTTGAAATTGAAGTTGAAATTGAAGTTGAAATTGAAGTTGAAACTGAAGTTGAATTTTAAGTTGAAATTGCAGTTGAAATTGAAGTTGAAATTGAAGTTGAAATTGAAGTTGAAATTGAAGTTGAAATTGAAGTTGAAATTGAAGTTGAAATTGAAGTTGAAATTGAAGTTGAAATTGAAGTTGAAATTGAAGTTGAAATTGAAGTTGAAATTGAAGTTGAAATTGAAGTTGAAATTGAAGTTGAAATTGAAGTTGAAACTGAAGTTGAATTTTAAATTGAAATTGCAGTTGAAATTGAAGTTGAAATTGAAGTTGAAATTGAAGTTGAAATTGAAGTTGAAATTGAAGTTGAAATTGAAGTTGAAATTGAAGTTGAAATTGAAGTTGAAATTGAAGTTGAATTGAAGTTAAAATAGAAGTTGAAATTGAAGTTGAAATTGAAGTTGAAATTGAAGTTGAAACTGAAGTTGAATTTTAAGTTGATATTGAAGTTGAAATTGAAGTTGAAATTGAAGTTGAAATTGATGTTGAAATTGAAGTTAAAATTGAAGTTGAAGTTGAAGTTGAAATTGAAGTTGAAATTGAAGTTGAAATTGAAGTTGAAATTGAAATTGAAGTTGAAATTGAAGTTAAAATTGAAGTTGAAATTGAAGTAGAAATTGAAGTTGAAATTGAAGTTGAAATTGAAGTTGAAATTGAAGTTGAAATTGAAGTTGAAATTGAAGTTGAAATTGAAGTTGAAACTGAAGTTGAATTTGAAATTGAAATTGCAGTTGAAATTTAAGTTGAAATTGAAGTTGAAATTTAAGTTGAAATTGAAGTTGAAATTGAAGTTGAACTTCAAGTTAAATTTGTAGTTGAAATTGAAGTTGAAATTGAAGTTGAAATTGAAGTTAAAATTGAAGTTGAAATTGAAGTTGAAATTGAAGTTGAAATTGAAGTTGAAATTGAAGTTGAAATTGAAGTTGAACTTCAAGTTAAATTTGAAGTTGAAATTGAAGTTGAAATTGAAGTTGAAATTGAAGTTAAAATTGAAGTTGAAATTGAAGTTGAAATTGAAGTTGAAATTGAAGTTGAAATTGAAGTTGAAACTGAAGTTAAATTTTAAGTTGATATTGAAGATGAAATTGAAGTTGAAACTGAAGTTGAATTTTAAATTGAAATTGCAGTTGAAATTGAAGTTGAACTTCAAGTTAAAATTGAAGTTGAAATTGAAGTTGAAATTGAATTTAAAATTGAAATTGAAATTGAATTTGAAATTGAAGTTGAAATTGATGTTGAAATTGAAGTTAAAATTGAAGTTGAAATTGAAGTTGAAATTGAAGTAGAAATTGAAGTTGAAATTGAAGTTGAAATTGAAGTTGAACTTCAAGTTAAATTTGAAGTTGAAATTGAAGTTGAAATTGAAGTTGAAATTGAAGTTGAAATTGAAGTTAAAAATGAAGTTGAAATTGAAGTTGAAATTGAAGTTGAAATTGAAGTTGAAATTGAAGTTAAAATTGAAGTTGAAATTGAAGTTGAAATTAAAGTTTAGATTGAAGTTGAAACTGAAGTTGAATTTTAAATTGAAATTGCAGTTGAAATTGAAGTTGAAATTGAAGTTAAAATTGAAGTTGAAATTGAAGTTGAAATTGAAGTTGAAATTGAAGTTAAAATTGATGTTGAAATTGAAGTTGAAATTGAAGTTTAAATTGAAGTTGAAATGAAGTTAAAATAAAAGTTGAAATTGAAGTTGAAATTGAAGTTGAAATTGAAGTTGAAATTAAAGTTGAAATTGAAGTTGAAACTGAAGTTGAATTTGAAATTGAAATTGCAGTTGAAAATGAAGTTGAAATTGAAGTTGAAATTGAAGTTGAAATTGAAGTTGAAATTGAAGTTGAAATTGAAGTTGAAATTGAAGTTGAAATTGAAGTTGAAATTGAAGTTGAAATTGAAGTTAAAATTGAAGTTGAAATTAAAGTTGAAATTGAAGTTGAAATTGAAGTTAAAATTGAAGTTGAACTTCAAGTTAAAATTGAAGTTGAAATTGAAGTTGAAATTGAATTTAAAATTGAAATTGAAATTGAATTTGAAATTGAAGTTGAAATTGATGTTGAAATTGAAGTTAAAATTGAAGTTGAAATTGAAGTTGAAATTGAAGTAGAAATTGAAGTTGAAATTGAAGTTGAAATTGAAGTTGAAATTGAAGTTGAAATTGAAGTTAAAATAGAAGTTGAAATTGAAGTTGAAATTGAAGTTGAAATTGAAGTTGAAACTGAAGTTGAATTTTAAGTTGATATTGAAGTTGAAATTGAAGTTGAAATTGAAGTTGAAATTGATGTTGAAATTGAAGTTAAAATTGAAGTTGAAGTTGAAGTTGAAATTGAAGTTGAAATTGAATTTGAAATTGATGTTGAAATTGAAGTTAAAATTGAAGTTGAAGTTGAAGTTGAAATTGAAGTTGAAATTGAAGTTGAAATTGAAGTAGAAATTGAAGTTGAAATTGAAGTTGAAATTGAAGTTGAAATTGAAGTTGAAATTGAAGTTGAAATTGAAGTTGAAATTGAAGTTGAAACTGAAGTTGAATTTTAAATTGAAATTGCAGTTGAAATTGAAGTTGAAATTGAAGTTGAAATTGAAGTTGAAATTGAAGTTGAAATTGAAGTTGAAATTGAAGTTGAAATTGAAGTTGAAATTGAAGTTGAAACTGAAGTTGAATTTTAAGTTGAAATTGCTGTTGAAATTGAAGTTGAAATTGAAGTTGAAATTGAAGTGAAATTGAAGTTGAAATTGAAGTTGAAATTGAAGTTGAAATTGAAGTTGAAATTGAAGTTGAAATTGAAGTTGAAATTGAAGTTGAAATTGAAGTTGAAATTGAAGTTGAAATTGAAGTTGAAATTGAAGTTGAAATTGAAGTTGAAACTGAAGTTGAATTTTAAATTGAAATTGCAGTTGAAATTGAAGTTGAAATTGAAGTTGAAATTGAAGTTGAAATTGAAGTTGAAATTGAAGTTGAAATTGAAGTTGAAATTGAAGTTGAAATTGAAGTTGAAATTGAAGTTGAAATTGAAGTTAAAATAGAAGTTGAAATTGAAGTTGAAATTGAAGTTGAAATTGAAGTTGAAACTGAAGTTGAATTTTAAGTTGATATTGAAGTTGAAATTGAAGTTGAAATTGAAGTTGAAATTGATGTTGAAATTGAAGTTAAAATTGAAGTTGAAGTTGAAGTTGAAATTGAAGTTGAAATTGAAGTTGAAATTGAAGTTGAAATTGAAATTGAAGTTGAAATTGAAGTTAAAATTGAAGTTGAAATTGAAGTAGAAATTGAAGTTGAAATTGAAGTTGAAATTGAAGTTGAAATTGAAGTTGAAATTGAAGTTGAAATTGAAGTTGAAATTGAAGTTGAAACTGAAGTTGAATTTGAAATTGAAATTGCAGTTGAAATTTAAGTTGAAATTGAAGTTGAAATTTAAGTTGAAATTGAAGTTGAAATTGAAGTTGAACTTCAAGTTAAATTTGTAGTTGAAATTGAAGTTGAAATTGAAGTTGAAATTGAAGTTAAAATTGAAGTTGAAATTGAAGTTGAAATTGAAGTTGAAATTGAAGTTG
Source organism: Brachycybe producta (assembly GCA_036925085.1). Taxonomy (NCBI): domain Eukaryota; kingdom Metazoa; phylum Arthropoda; class Diplopoda; order Playtdesmida; family Andrognathidae; genus Brachycybe; species Brachycybe producta. The sequence continues at coordinate 32,780 of JAUPFP010000265.1, forward strand.
AAATTGAAGTTGAAATTGAAGTTGAACTTCAAGTTAAATTTGAAGTTGAAATTGAAGTTGAAATTGAAGTTGAAATTGAAGTTAAAATTGAAGTTGAAATTGAAGTTGAAATTGAAGTTGAAATTGAAGTTGAAATTGAAGTTGAAACTGAAGTTAAATTTTAAGTTGATATTGAAGATGAAATTGAAGTTGAAACTGAAGTTGAATTTTAAATTGAAATTGCAGTTGAAATTGAAGTTGAACTTCAAGTTAAAATTGAAGTTGAAATTGAAGTTGAAATTGAATTTAAAATTGAAATTGAAATTGAATTTGAAATTGAAGTTGAAATTGATGTTGAAATTGAAGTTAAAATTGAAGTTGAAATTGAAGTTGAAATTGAAGTAGAAATTGAAGTTGAAATTGAAGTTGAAATTGAAGTTGAACTTCAAGTTAAATTTGAAGTTGAAATTGAAGTTGAAATTGAAGTTGAAATTGAAGTTGAAATTGAAGTTAAAAATGAAGTTGAAATTGAAGTTGAAATTGAAGTTGAAATTGAAGTTGAAATTGAAGTTAAAATTGAAGTTGAAATTGAAGTTGAAATTAAAGTTTAGATTGAAGTTGAAACTGAAGTTGAATTTTAAATTGAAATTGCAGTTGAAATTGAAGTTGAAATTGAAGTTGAAATTGAAGTTGAAATTGAAGTTGAAATTGAAGTTGAAATTGAAGTTGAAATTGAAGTTGAAATTGAAGTTGAAATTGAAGTTGAAATTGAAGTTGAAATTGAAGTTGAAATTGAAGTTGAAATTGAAGTTGAAATTGAAGTTGAAATTGAAGTTGAAACTGAAGTTAAGTTTTAAGTTGATATTGAAGATGAAATTGAAGTTGAAACTGAAGTTGAATTTTAAATTGAAATTGCAGTTGAAATTGAAGTTGAAATTGAAGTTGAAATTGAAGTTGAAATTGAAGTTGAAATTGAAGTTGAAATTGAAGTTGAAATTGAAGTTGAAATTGAAGTTGAAATTGAAGTTGAAATTGAAGTTGAAATTGAAGTTGAAATTGAAGTTGAAATTGAAATTGAAATTGAAGTTGAAACTGAAGTTGAATTTTAAGTTGATATTGAAGTTGAAATTGAAGTTGAAATTGAAGTTGAAATTGAAGTTGAAATTGAAGTTGAAATTGAAGTTGAAATTTATGTTGAAATTGAAGTTAAAATTGAAGTTGAAGTTGAAGTTGAAATTGAAGTTGAAATTGAAGTTGAAATTGAAGTTGAAATTGAAGTTGAAGTTGAAATTGAAATTGAAGTTGAAATTGAAGTTGAAATTGAGGTTGAAATTGAAGTAGAAATTGAAGTTGAAATTGAAGTTGAAATTGAAGTTGAAATTGAAGTTGAAATTGAAGTTGAAATTGAAGTTGAAATTGAAGTTGAAATTGAAGTTGAAACTGAAGTTGAATTTGAAATTGAAATTGCAGTTGAAATTGGAAGTTGAAATTGAAGTTGAAATTGAAGTTGAAATTGAAGTTGAAATTGAAGTTGAAATTGAAGTTGAACTTCAAGTTAAATTTGAAGTTGAAATTGAAGTTGAAATTGAAGTTGAAATTGAAGTTAAAATTGAAGTTGAAATTGAAGTTGAAATTGAAGTTGAAATTGAAGTTGAAACTGAAGTTAAATTTTAAGTTGATATTGAAGATGAAATTGAAGTTGAAACTGAAGTTGAATTTTAAATTGAAATTGCAGTTGAAATTGAAGTTGAAATTGAAGTTGAAATTGAAGTTGAAATTGAAGTTGAAATTGAAGTTGAAATTGAAGTTGAAATTGAAGTTGAAATTGAAGTTGAAATTGAAGTTGAAATTGAAGTTGAAATTGAAGTTAAAATAGAAGTTGAAATTGAAGTTGAAATTGAAGTTGAAATTGAAGTTGAAACTGAAGTTGAATTTTAAGTTGATATTGAAGTTGAAATTGAAGTTGAAATTGAAGTTGAAATTGATGTTGAAATTGAAGTTAAAATTGAAGTTGAAGTTGAAGTTGAAATTGAAGTTGAAATTGAAGTTGAAATTGAAGTTGAAATTGAAATTGAAGTTGAAATTGAAGTTGAAATTGAAGTTGAAATTGAAGTAGAAATTGAAGTTGAAATTGAAGTTGAAATTGAAGTTGAAATTGAAGTTGAAATTGAAGTTGAAATTGAAGTTGAAATTGAAGTTGAAACTGAAGTTGAATTTTAAATTGAAATTGCAGTTGAAATTGAAGTTGAAATTGAAGTTGAAATTGAAGTTGAAATTGAAGTTGAAATTGAAGTTGAAATTGAAGTTGAAATTGAAGTTTAAATTGAAGTTGAAATTGAAGTTGAAACTGAAGTTGAATTTTAAATTGAAATTGCAGTTGAAATTGAAGTTGAAATTGAAGTTGAAATTGAAGTTGAAATTGAAGTTGAAATTGAAGTTGAAATTGAAGTTGAAATTGAAGTTGAAATTGAAGTTGAAATTGAAGTTGAAATTGAAGTTGAAATTGAAGTTGAAATTGAAGTTGAAATTGAAGTTGAAATTGAAGTTGAAACTGAAGTTGAATTTTAAATTGAAATTGCAGTTGAAATTGAAGTTGAAATTGAAGTTGAAATTGAAGTTGAAATTGAAGTTGAAATTGAAGTTGAAATTGAAGTTGAAATTGAAGTTAAAATAGAAGTTGAAATTGAAGTTGAAATTGAAGTTGAAATTGAAGTTGAAACTGAAGTTGAATTTTAAGTTGATATTGAAGTTGAAATTGAAGTTGAAATTGAAGTTGAAATTGATGTTGAAATTGAAGTTAAAATTGAAGTTGAAGTTGAAGTTGAAATTGAAGTTGAAATTGAAGTTGAAATTGAAGTTGAAATTGAAATTGAAGTTGAAATTGAAGTTAAAATTGAAGTTGAAATTGAAGTAGAAATTGAAGTTGAAATTGAAGTTGAAATTGAAGTTGAAATTGAAGTTGAAATTGAAGTTGAAATTGAAGTTGAAATTGAAGTTGAAACTGAAGTTGAATTTGAAATTGAAATTGCAGTTGAAATTTAAGTTGAAATTGAAGTTGAAATTTAAGTTGAAATTGAAGTTGAAATTGAAGTTGAAATTGAAGTTGAAACTAAAGTCAAATTTTAAGTTGATATTGAAGATGAAATTGAAGTTGAAACTGAAGTTGAATTTTAAATTGAAATTGCAGTTGAAATTGAAGTTGAAATTGAAGTTGAAATTGAAGTTGAAATTGAAGTTGAAATTGAAGTTGAAGTTGAAATTGAAATTGAAGTTGAAATTGAAGTTGAAATTGAAGTTGAAATTGAAGTAGAAATTGAAGTTGAAATTGAAGTTGAAATTGAAGTTGAAATTGAAGTTGAAATTGAAGTTGAAATTGAAGTTGAAATTGAAGTTGAAACGGAAGTTGAATTTGAAATTGAAATTGCAGTTGAAATTTAAGTTGAAATTGAAGTTGAAATTGAAGTTGAAATTGAAGTTGAAATTGAAGTTGAACTTCAAGTTAAATTTGAAGTTGAAATTGAAGTTGAAATTGAAGTTGAAATTGAAGTTGAAACTGAAGTTGAATTTTAAGTTGATATTGAAGTTGAAATTGAAGTTGAAATTGAATTTGAAATTGATGTTGAAATTGAAGTTAAAATTGAAGTTGAAGTTGAAGTTGAAATTGAAGTTGAAATTGCAGTTGAAATTGAAGTTGAAATTGAAGTTGAAATTGAAGTTGAAATTGAAGTTGAAATTGAAGTTGAAATTGAAGTTGAACTTCAAGTTAAATTTGAAGTTGAAATTGAAGTTGAAATTGAAGTTGAAATTGAAGTTAAAATTGAAGTTGAAATTGAAGTTGAAATTGAAGTTGAAATTGAAGTTGAAATTGAAGTTGAAACTGAAGTTAAATTTTAAGTTGATATTGAAGATGAAATTGAAGTTGAAACTGAAGTTGAATTTTAAATTGAAATTGCAGTTGAAATTGAAGTTGAAATTGAAGTTGAAATTGAAGTTGAAATTGAAGTTGAAATTGAAGTTGAAATTGAAGTTGAAATTGAAGTTGAAATTGAAGTTGAAATTGAAGTTGAATTTGAAGTTAAAACAGAAGTTGAAATTGAAGTTGAAATTGAAGTTGAAATTGAAGTTGAAACTGAAGTTGAATTTTAAGTTGATATTGAAGTTGAAATTGAAGTTGAAATTGAAGTTGAAATTGATGTTGAAATTGAAGTTAAAATTGAAGTTGAAGTTGAAGTTGAAATTGAAGTTGAAATTGAAGTTGAAATTGAAGTTGAAATTGAAATTGAAGTTGAAATTGAAGTTGAAATTGAAGTTGAAATTGAAGTAGAAATTGAAGTTGAAATTGAAGTTGAAATTGAAGTGAAATTGAAGTTGAAATTGAAGTTGAAATTGAAGTTGAAATTGAAGTTGAAACTGAAGTTGAATTTTAAATTGAAATTGCAGTTGAAATTGAAGTTGAAATTGAAGTTGAAATTGAAGTTGAAATTGAAGTTGAAATTGAAGTTGAAATTGAAGTTGAAATTGAAGTTGAAATTGAAGTTGAAACTGAAGTTGAATTTTAAATTGAAATTGCAGTTGAAATTGAAGTTGAAATTGAAGTTGAAATTGAAGTTGAAATTGAAGTTGAAATTGAAGTTGAAATTGAAGTTGAAATTGAAGTTGAAATTGAAGTTGAAATTGAAGTTGAAATTGAAGTTGAAATTGAAGTTGAAATTGAAGTTGAAATTGAAGTTGAAATTGAAGTTGAAACTGAAGTTGAATTTTAAATTGAAATTGCAGTTGAAATTGAAGTTGAAATTGAAGTTGAAATTGAAGTTGAAATTGAAGTTGAAATTGAAGTTGAAATTGAAGTTGAAATTGAAGTTGAAATTGAAGTTAAAATAGAAGTTGAAATTGAAGTTGAAATTGAAGTTGAAATTGAAGTTGAAACTGAAGTTGAATTTTAAGTTGATATTGAAGTTGAAATTGAAGTTGAAATTGAAGTTGAAATTGATGTTGAAATTGAAGTTAAAATTGAAGTTGAAGTTGAAGTTGAAATTGAAGTTGAAATTGAAGTTGAAATTGAAGTTGAAATTGAAATTGAAGTTGAAATTGAAGTTAAATTGAAGTTGAAATTGAAGTAGAAATTGAAGTTGAAATTGAAGTTGAAATTGAAGTTGAAATTGAAGTTGAAATTGAAGTTGAAATTGAAGTTGAAATTGAAGTTGAAACTGAAGTTGAATTTGAAATTGAAATTGCAGTTGAAATTTAAGTTGAAATTGAAGTTGAAATTTAAGTTGAAATTGAAGTTGAAATTGAAGTTGAAATTGAAGTTGAAACTAAAGTCAAATTTTAAGTTGATATTGAAGATGAAATTGAAGTTGAAACTGAAGTTGAATTTTAAATTGAAATTGCAGTTGAAATTGAAGTTGAAATTGAAGTTGAAATTGAAGTTGAAATTGAAGTTGAAATTGAAGTTGAAGTTGAAATTGAAATTGAAGTTGAAATTGAAGTTGAAATTGAAGTTGAAATTGAAGTAGAAATTGAAGTTGAAATTGAAGTTGAAATTGAAGTTGAAATTGAAGTTGAAATTGAAGTTGAAATTGAAGTTGAAATTGAAGTTGAAATTGAAGTTGAAACGGAAGTTGAATTTGAAATTGAAATTGCAGTTGAAATTTAAGTTGAAATTGAAGTTGAAATTGAAGTTGAAATTGAAGTTGAAATTGAAGTTGAACTTCAAGTTAAATTTGAAGTTGAAATTGAAGTTGAAATTGAAGTTGAAATTGAAGTTGAAACTGAAGTTGAATTTTAAGTTGATATTGAAGTTGAAATTGAAGTTGAAATTGAATTTGAAATTGATGTTGAAATTGAAGTTAAAATTGAAGTTGAAGTTGAAGTTGAAATTGAAGTTGAAATTGAAGTTGAAATTGAAGTTGAAATTGAAGTTGAAGTTGAAATTGAAATTGCAGTTGAAATTGAAGTTGAAATTGAAGTTGAAATTGAAGTTGAAATTGAAGTTGAAATTGAAGTTGAAACTGAAGTTGAATTTTAAGTTGATATTGAAGTTGAAATTGAAGTTGAAATTGAATTTGAAATTGATGTTGAAATTGAAGTTAAAATTGAAGTTGAAGTTGAAGTTGAAATTGAAGTTGAAATTGAAGTTGAAATTGAAGTTGAAATTGAAGTTGAAATTGAAGTTGAAGTTGAAATTGAAATTGAAGTTGAAATTGAAGTTGAAATTGAAGTTGAAATTGAAGTAGAAATTGAAGTTGAAATTGAAGTTGAAATTGGAGTTGAAATTGAAGTTGAAATTGAAGTTGAAATTGAAGTTGAAATTGAAGTTGAAACTGAAGTTGAATTTGAAATTGAAATTGCAGTTGAAATTGAAGTTGAAATTGAAGTTAAAATTGAAGTTGAAGTTGAAGTTGAAATTGAAGTTAAAATTGAAGTTGAAATTGAAGTTGAAATTGAAGTTGAACTTCAAGTTAAATTTGAAGTTAAAAATGAAGTTGAAATTGAAGTTGAAATTGAAGTTGAAATTGAAGTTGAAATTGAAGTTAAAATTGAAGTTGAAATTGAAGTTGAAATTAAAGTTTAGATTGAAGTTGAAACTGAAGTTGAATTTTAAATTGAAATTGCAGTTGAAATTGAAGTTGAAATTGAAGTTGAAATTGAAGTTGAAATTGAAGTTGAAATTGAAGTTGAAATTGAAGTTGAAATTGAAGTTGAAATTGAAGTTGAAATTGAAGTTGAAATTGAAGTTGAAATTGAAGTTGAAACTGAAGTTAAATTTTAAGTTGATATTGAAGATGAAATTGAAGTTGAAACTGAAGTTGAATTTTAAATTGAAATTGCAGTTGAAATTGAAGTTGAAATTGAAGTTGAAATTGAAGTTGAAATTGAAGTTGAAATTGAAGTTGAAATTGAAGTTGAAATTGAAGTTGAAATTGAAGTTGAAATTGAAGTTGAAATTGAAGTTGAAATTGAAATTAAAATTGAAGTTGAAATTAAAGTTGAAATTGAAGTTGAAATTGAAGTTAAAATTGAAGTTGAACTTCAAGTTAAAATTGAAGTTGAAATTGAAGTTGAAATTGAATTTAAAATTGAAATTGAAATTGAAGTTGAAATTGAAGTAGAAATTGAAGTTGAAATTGAAATTGAAATTGCAGTTGAAATTGAAGTTGAAGTTGAAATTGAAGTAGAAATTGAAGTTGAAATTGAAGTTGAAATTGAAGTTGAACTTCAAGTTAAATTTGAAGTTGAAATTGAAGTTGAAATTGAAGTTGAAATTGATGTTGAAATTGAAGTTAAAATTGAAGTTGAAGTTGAAGTTGAAATTGAAGTTGAAATTGAAGTTGAAATTGAAGTTGAAGTTGAAATTGAAATTTAAGTTGAAATTGAAGTTGAAATTGAAGTTGAAATTGAAGTAGAAATTGAAGTTGAAATTGAAGTTGAAATTGGAGTTGAAATTGAAGTTGAAATTGAAGTTGAAATTGAAGTTGAAATTGAAGTTGAAATTGAAGTTGAAACTGAAGTTGAATTTGAAATTGAAATTGCAGTTGAAATTGAAGTTGAAATTGAAGTTAAAATTGAAGTTGAAGTTGAAGTTGAAATTGAAGTTAAAATTGAAGTTGAAATTGAAGTTGAAATTGAAGTTGAACTTCAAGTTAAATTTGAAGTTGAAATTGAAGTTGAAATTGAAGTTGAAATTGAAGTTAAAATTGAAGTTGAAATTGAAGTTGAAATTGAAGTTGAAATTGAAGTTTAAATTGAAGTTAAAATTGATGTTGAAATTGAATTTGAAATTGAAGTTTAAATTGAAGTTGAAATTGAAGTTAAAATAAAAGTTGAAATTGAAGTTGAAATTGAAGTTGAAATTGAAGTTGAAATTGAAGTTGAAATTGAAGTTGAAATTGAAGTTGAAATTGAAGTTGAAATTGAAGTTGAAATTGAAGTTGAAATTGAAGTTGAAATTAAAGTTGAAATTGAAGTTGAAACTGAAGTTGAATTTGAAATTGAAATTGCAGTTGAAAATGAAGTTGAAATTGAAGTTGAAATTGAAGTTGAAATTGAAGTTGAAATTCAAGTTGAAATTGAAGTTGAAATTGAAGTTGAAATTGAAGTTGAAATTGAAGTTGAAATTGAAGTTGAAATTGAAGTTGAAATTGAAGTTGAAATTGAAGTTGAAATTGAAGTTGAAATTGAAATTAAAATTGAAGTTGAAATTAAAGTTGAAATTGAAGTTGAAATTGAAGTTAAAATTGAAGTTGAACTTCAAGTTAAAATTGAAGTTGAAATTGAAGTTGAAATTGAATTTAAAATTGAAATTGAAATTGAAGTTGAAATTGAAGTAGAAATTGAAGTTAAAATTGAAATTGAAATTGCAGTTGAAATTGAAGTTGAAGTTGAAATTGAAGTAGAAATTGAAGTTGAAATTGAAGTTGAAATTGAAGTTGAACTTCAAGTTAAATTTGAAGTTGAAATTGAAGTTGAAATTGAAGTTGAAATTGAAGTTGAAATTGAAGTTGAAATTGAAGTTAAAAATGAAGTTGAAATTGAAGTTGAAATTGAAGTTGAAATTGAAGTTGAAATTGAAGTTAAAATTGAAGTTGAAATTGAAGTTGAAATTGAAGTTGAAATTGAAGTTGAAGTTGAAATTGAAATTGAAGTTGAAATTGAAGTTGAAATTGAAGTTGAAATTGAAGTAGAAATTGAAGTTGAAATTGAAGTTGAAATTGGAGTTGAAATTGAAGTTGAAATTGAAGTTGAAATTGAAGTTGAAATTGAAGTAGAAATTGAAGTTGAAACTGAAGTTGAATTTGAAATTGAAATTGCAGTTGAAATTGAAGTTGAAGTTGAAATTGAAATTGAAGTTGAAATTGAAGTTGAAATTGAAGTTGAAATTGAAGTAGAAATTGAAGTTGAAATTGAAGTTGAAATTGGAGTTGAAATTGAAGTTGAAATTGAAGTTGAAATTGAAGTTGAAATTGAAGTAGAAATTGAAGTTGAAACTGAAGTTGAATTTGAAATTGAAATTGCAGTTGAAATTGAAGTTGAAATTGAAGTTAAAATTAAAGTTGAAGTTGAAGTTGAAATTGAAGTTAAAATAGAAGTTGAAATTGAAGTTGAAATTGAAGTTGAAATTGAAGTTGAAATTGAAGTTGAAACTGAAGTTGAATTTTAAGTTGATATTGAAGTTGAAGTTGAAATTGAAATTGAAGTTGAAATTGAAGTTGAAATTGAAGTTGAAATTGAAGTAGAAATTGAAGTTGAAATTGAAGTTGAAATTGGAGTTGAAATTGAAGTTGAAATTGAAGTTGAAATTGAAGTTGAAATTGAAGTAGAAATTGAAGTTGAAACTGAAGTTGAATTTGAAATTGAAATTGCAGTTGAAATTGAAGTTGAAATTGAAGTTAAAATTAAAGTTGAAGTTGAAGTTGAAATTGAAGTTAAAATTGAAGTTGAAATTGAAGTTGAAATTGAAGTTGAATTTCAAGTTAAATTTGAAGTTGAAATTGAAGTTGAAAATGAAGTTGACATTGAAGTTAAAATTGAAGTTGAAATTGAAGTTGAAATTGAAGTTGAAATTGAAGTTGAAATTGAAGTTAAAATTGATGTTGAAATTGAAGTTGAAATTGAAGTTTAAATTGAAGTTGAAATTGAAGTTAAAATAAAAGTTGAAATTGAAGTTGAAATTGAAGTTGAAATTGAAGTTGAAATTGAAGTTAAAATTGAAGTTGAAATTGAAGTTGAAATTAAAATTTAAATTGAAGTTGAAACTGAAGTTGAATTTTAAATTGAAATTGCTGTTGAAATTGAAGTTGAAATTGAAGTTGAAATTGAAGTTGAAATTGAAGTTGAAATTGAAGTTGAAATTGAAGTTGGAATTGAAGTTGAAATTGAAGTTGAAACTAAAGTTAAATTTTAAGTTGATATTGAAGATGAAATTGAAGTTGAAACTGAAGTTGAATTTTAAATTGAAATTGCAGTTGAAATTGAAGTTGAAATTGAAGTTGAAATTGAAGTTGAAATTGAAGTTGAAATTGAAGTTGAAATTGAAGTTGAAATTGAAGTTGAAACTGAAGTTAAATTTTAAGTTGATATTGAAGATGAAATTGAAGTTGAAACTGAAGTTGAATTTTAAATTGAAATTGCAGTTGAAATTGAAGTTGAAATTGAAGTTGAAATTGAAGTTGAAATTGAAGTTGAAATTGAAGTTGAAATTGAAGTTGAAATTGAAGTTGAAATTGAAGTTGAAATTGAAGTTAAAATAGAAGTTGAAATTGAAGTTGAAATTGAAGTTGAAATTGAAGTTGAAATTGAAGTTGAAACTGAAGTTGAATTTTAAGTTGATATTGAAGTTGAAATTGAAGTTGAAATTGAAGTTGAAATTGATGTTGAAATTGAAGTTGAAATTGAAGTTGAAATTGAAGTTGAAATTGAAGTTGAAACTGAAGTTAAATTTTAAGTTGATATTGAAGATGAAATTGAAGTTGAAACTGAAGTTGAATTTTAAATTGAAATTGCAGTTGAAATTGAAGTTGAAATTGAAGTTGAAATTGAAGTTGAAATTGAAGTTGAAATTGAAGTTGAAATTGAAGTTGAAATTGAAGTTGAAATTGAAGTTAAAATAGAAGTTGAAATTGAAGTTGAAATTGAAGTTGAAATTGAAGTTGAAATTGAAGTTGAAACTGAAGTTGAATTTTAAGTTGATATTGAAGTTGAAATTGAAGTTGAAATTGAAGTTGAAATTGATGTTGAAATTGAAGTTGAAATTGAAGTTGAAATTGAAGTTGAAATTGAAGTTGAAATTGAAGTTGAAGTTGAAATTGAAATTGAAGTTGAAATTGAAGTTGAAATTGAAGTTGAAATTGAAGTAGAAATTGAAGTTGAAATTGAAGTTGAAATTGGAGTTGAAATTGAAGTTGAAATTGAAGTTGAAATTGAAGTTGAAATTGAAGTTGAAATTGAAGTTGAAACTGAAATTGAATTTGAAATTGAAATTGCAGTTGAAATTGAAGTTGAAATTGAAGTTAAAATTAAAGTTGAAGTTGAAGTTGAAATTGAAGTTAAAATTGAAGTTGAAATTGAAGTTGAAATTGAAGTTGAATTTCAAGTTAAATTTGAAGTTGAAATTGAAGTTGAAAATGAAGTTGACATTGAAGTTAAAATTGAAGTTGAAATTGAAGTTGAAATTGAAGTTGAAATTGAAGTTCAAATTGAAGTTGAAATTGAAGTTAAAATTGATGTTGAAATTGAAGTTGAAATTGAAGTTTAAATTGAAGTTGAAATTGAAGTTAAAATAAAAGTTGAAATTGAAGTTGAAATTGAAGTTGAAATTGAAGTTGAAATTGAAGTTAAAATTGAAGTTGAAATTGAAGTTGAAATTAAAGTTTAAATTGAAGTTGAAACTGAAGTTGAATTTTAAATTGAAATTGCTGTTGAAATTGAAGTTGAAATTGAAGTTGAAATTGAAGTTGAAATTGAAGTTGAAATTGAAGTTGGAATTGAAGTTGAAATTGAAGTTGAAACTAAAGTTAAATTTTAAGTTGATATTGAAGATGAAATTGAAGTTGAAACTGAAGTTGAATTTTAAATTGAAATTGCAGTTGAAATTGAAGTTGAAATTGAAGTTGAAATTGAAGTTGAAATTGAAGTTGAAATTGAAGTTGAAATTGAAGTTGAAATTGAAGTTGAAATTGAAGTTGAAATTGAAGTTGAAACTGAAGTTAAATTTTAAGTTGATATTGAAGATGAAATTGAAGGTGAAACTGAAGTTGAATTTTAAATTGAAATTGCAGTTGAAATTGAAGTTGAAATTGAAGTTGAAATTGAAGTTGAAATTGAAGTTGAATTTGAAGTTGAAATTGAAGTTGAAATTGAAGTTGAAATTGAAGTTAAAATAGAAGTTGAAATTGAAGTTGAAATTGAAGTTGAAATTGAAGTTGAAATTGAAGTTGAAATTGAAGTTGAAACTGAAGTTGAATTTTAAGTTGATATTGAAGTTGAAATTGAAGTTGAAATTGATGTTGAAATTGAAGTTGAAATTGAAGTTGAAATTGAAGTTGAAATTGAAGTTGAAGTTGAAATTGAAATTGAAGTTGAAATTGAAGTTGAAATTGAATTTGAAATTGAAGTAGAAATTGAAGTTGAAATTGAAGTTGAAATTGGAGTTGAAATTGAAGTTGAAATTGAAGTTGAAATTGAAGTTGAAATTGGAGTTGAAATTGAAGTTGAAATTGAAGTTGAAATTGAAGTTGAAATTGAAGTTGAAATTGAAGTTGAAACTGAAGTTGAATTTGAAATTGAAATTGCAGTTGAAATTGAAGTTGAAATTGAAGTTAAAATTAAAGTTGAAGTTGAAGTTGAAATTGAAGTTAAAATTGAAGTTGAAATTGAAGTTGAAATTGAAGTTGAATTTCAAGTTAAATTTGAAGTTGAAATTGAAGTTGAAAATGAAGTTGAAATTGAAGTTAAAATTGATGTTGAAATTGAAGTTGAAATTGAAGTTTAAATTGAAGTTGAAATTGAAGTTAAAATAAAAGTTGAAATTGAAGTTGAAATTGAAGTTGAAATTGAAGTTGAAATTGAAGTTGAAATTGAAGTTGAAATTGAAGTTGAAATTGAAGTTGAAATTGAAGTTGAAATTAAAGTTGAAATTGAAGTTGAAACTGAAGTTGAATTTGAAATTGAAATTGCAGTTGAAATTGAAGTTGAAATTGAAGTTAAAATTGAAGTTGAAGTTGAAGTTGAAATTGAAGTTAAAATTGAAGTTGAAATTGAAGTTGAAATTGAAGTTGAACTTCAAGTTAAATTTGAAGTTGAAATTGAAGTTGAAATTGAAGTTGAAATTGAAGTTAAAATTGAAGTTGAAATTGAAGTTGAAATTGAAGTTGAAATTGAAGTTAAAATTGATGTTGAAATTGAAGTTGAAATTGAAGTTTAAATTGAAGTTGAAATTGAAGTTAAAATAAAAGTTGAAATTGAAGTTGAAATTGAAGTTGAAATTGAAGTTGAAATTGAAGTTGAAATTGAAGTTGAAGTTGAAATTGAAGTAGAAATTGAAGTTGAAATTGAAGTTGAAATTGAAGTTGAACTTCAAGTTAAATTTGAAGTTGAAATTGAAGTTGAAATTGAAGTTGAAATTGAAGTTAAAATTGAAGTTGAACTTCAAGTAAAATTTGAAGTTGAAATTGAAGTTGAAATTGAAGTAGAAATTGAAGTTGAAATTGAAGTTGAAATTGAAGTTGAAATTGAAGTTGAAATTGAAGTTGAAACTGAAGTTGAATTTTAAGTTGATATTGAAGTTGAAATTGAAGTTGAAATTGAAGTTGAAATTGAAGTTGAAATTGATGTTGAAATTGAAGTTGAAATTGAAGTAGAAATTGAAGTTGAAATTGAAGTTAAAATTGATGTTGAAATTGAAGTTGAAATTGAAGTTTAAATTGAAGTTGAAATTGAAGTTAAAATAAAAGTTGAAATTGAAGTTGAAATTGAAGTTGAAATTGAAGTTGAAATTGAAGTTGAAATTGAAGTTGAAGTTGAAATTGAAGTAGAAATTGAAGTTGAAATTGAAGTTGAAATTGAAGTTGAACTTCAAGTTAAATTTGAAGTTGAAATTGAAGTTGAAATTGAAGTTGAAATTGAAGTTAAAATTGAAGTTGAACTTCAAGTAAAATTTGAAGTTGAAATTGAAGTTGAAATTGAAGTAGAAATTGAAGTTGAAATTGAAGTTGAAATTGAAGTTGAAATTGAAGTTGAAATTGAAGTTGATACTGAAGTTGAATTTTAAGTTGATATTGAAGTTGAAATTGAAGTTGAAATTGAAGTTGAAATTGAAGTTGAAATTGATGTTGAAATTGAAGTTGAAATTGAAGTAGAAATTGAAGTTGAAATTGAAGTTGAAATTGAAGTTGAACTTCAAGTTAAATTTGAAGTTGAAATTGAAGTTGAAATTGAAGTTGAAATTGAAGTTGAAATTAAAGTTAAAATTGAAGTTGAAATTGAAGTTGAAATTGAAGTTGAAATTGAAGTTGAAATTGAAGTTAAAATTGAAGTTGAAATTGAAGTTGAAATTAAAGTTTAAATTGAAGTTGAAACTGAAGTTGAATTTTAAATTGAAATTGCTGTTGAAATTGAAGTTGAAATTGAAGTTGAAATTGAAGTTGAAATTGAAGTTGAAACTGAAGTTGAATTTTAAGTTGATATTGAAGTTGAAATTGAAGTTGAAATTGAAGTTGAAATTGATGTTGAAATTGAAGTTGAAATTGAAGTTGAAATTGAAGTTGAAATTGAAGTTGAAGTTGAAATTGAAATTGAAGTTGAAATTGAAGTTGAAATTGAATTTGAAATTGAAGTAGAAATTGAAGTTGAAATTGAAGTTGAAATTGGAGTTGAAATTGAAGTTGAAATTGAAGTTGAAATTGAAGTTGAAATTGAAGTTGAAATTGAAGTTGAAACTGAAGTTGAATTTGAAATTGAAATTGCAGTTGAAATTGAAGTTGAAATTGAAGTTAAAATTAAAGTTGAAGTTGAAGTTGAAATTGAAGTTAAAATTGAAGTTGAAATTGAAGTTGAAATTGAAGTTGAATTTCAAGTTAAATTTGAAGTTGAAATTGAAGTTGAAAATGAAGTTGAAATTGAAGTTAAAATTGATGTTGAAATTGAAGTTGAAATTGAAGTTTAAATTGAAGTTGAAATTGAAGTTAAAATAAAAGTTGAAATTGAAGTTGAAATTGAAGTTGAAATTGAAGTTGAAATTGAAGTTGAAATTGAAGTTGAAATTGAAGTTGAAATTGAAGTTGAAATTGAAGTTGAAATTAAAGTTGAAATTGAAGTTGAAACTGAAGTTGAATTTGAAATTGAAATTGCAGTTGAAATTGAAGTTGAAATTGAAGTTAAAATTGAAGTTGAAGTTGAAGTTGAAATTGAAGTTAAAATTGAAGTTGAAATTGAAGTTGAAATTGAAGTTGAACTTCAAGTTAAATTTGAAGTTGAAATTGAAGTTGAAATTGAAGTTGAAATTGAAGTTAAAATTGAAGTTGAAATTGAAGTTGAAATTGAAGTTGAAATTGAAGTTAAAATTGATGTTGAAATTGAAGTTGAAATTGAAGTTTAAATTGAAGTTGAAATTGAAGTTAAAATAAAAGTTGAAATTGAAGTTGAAATTGAAGTTGAAATTGAAGTTGAAATTGAAGTTGAAATTGAAGTTGAAGTTGAAATTGAAGTAGAAATTGAAGTTGAAATTGAAGTTGAAATTGAAGTTGAACTTCAAGTTAAATTTGAAGTTGAAATTGAAGTTGAAATTGAAGTTGAAATTGAAGTTAAAATTGAAGTTGAACTTCAAGTAAAATTTGAAGTTGAAATTGAAGTTGAAATTGAAGTAGAAATTGAAGTTGAAATTGAAGTTGAAATTGAAGTTGAAATTGAAGTTGAAATTGAAGTTGAAACTGAAGTTGAATTTTAAGTTGATATTGAAGTTGAAATTGAAGTTGAAATTGAAGTTGAAATTGAAGTTGAAATTGATGTTGAAATTGAAGTTGAAATTGAAGTAGAAATTGAAGTTGAAATTGAAGTTAAAATTGATGTTGAAATTGAAGTTGAAATTGAAGTTTAAATTGAAGTTGAAATTGAAGTTAAAATAAAAGTTGAAATTGAAGTTGAAATTGAAGTTGAAATTGAAGTTGAAATTGAAGTTGAAATTGAAGTTGAAGTTGAAATTGAAGTAGAAATTGAAGTTGAAATTGAAGTTGAAATTGAAGTTGAACTTCAAGTTAAATTTGAAGTTGAAATTGAAGTTGAAATTGAAGTTGAAATTGAAGTTAAAATTGAAGTTGAACTTCAAGTAAAATTTGAAGTTGAAATTGAAGTTGAAATTGAAGTAGAAATTGAAGTTGAAATTGAAGTTGAAATTGAAGTTGAAATTGAAGTTGAAATTGAAGTTGAAACTGAAGTTGAATTTTAAGTT
>JAUPFP010000266.1:0-48590 GCA_036925085.1 Brachycybe producta
TTAAGTTGAAGTTAAGTTGAAGTTGAAGTTAAATTTGAAATTGAAGTTTAAGTTAAATTTGAAGTTAAAATTGAAGTTGAAATTGAAGTTGAAATTGAAGTTGAAATTGAAGTTGAAATTGAAGTTGAAGTTGAATTTGAAATTGAAGTTGAAATTGAAGTTAAAATTGAAGTTGAAATTGAAGTTGAAATTGAAGTTGAAATTGAAGTTGAAATTGAAGTTGAAATTGAAGTTGAAATTGAAGTTGAAATTGAAAGTTGAAATTGCAATTGATATTGAAATTGAAGTTGAAATTGAAGTTGAAATTGAAGTTGAAATTGAAGTTGAAATTGAAGTAGAAATTGAAGTTGAAATTGAAGTTGAAATTGAAGTTGAAATTGAAGTTGAAATTGAAGTTGAAATTGAAGTTGAAGATGAATTTGAAGTTGAACTTGAAAGTGAAGTTGAAGTTAAAGTTGAAGTTAAAGTTGAAGTTAAAGTTGAAGTTAAGTTGAAGTTGAAGTTAAAATTGAAGTTGAAATTGAAGTTGAAATTGAAGTTGAAATTGAAGTTGAAATTGAAGTTGAAATTGAAGTTGAAATTGAAGTTGAAGATAAATTTGAAGTTAAAATTGAAGTTGAAATTGAAGTTGAAATTGAAGTTGAAATTGAAGTTGAAATTGAAGTTGAAATTGAAGTTGAAATTGAAGTTGAAGTTGAATTTGAAATTGAAGTTGAAATTGAAGTTAAAATTGAAGTTGAAATTGAAGTTGAAATTGAAGTTGAAATTGAAGTTGAAATTGAAGTTGAAATTGAAGTTGAAATTGAAGTTGAAATTGAAGTTGAAATTGAAGTTGAAATTGAAGTTGAAATTGAAGTTGAATTTGAAGTTGAATTGAAGTTGAAATTGAAGTTGAAATTGAAGTTGAAATTGAAGTTGAAATTGAAGTTGAAATTGAAGTTGAAATTGAAGTTGAAATTGAAGTTGCAATTGAAGTTGAAATTGAAGTTGAAATTGAATTTGAAATTGAAGTTGAAATTGAAGTTGAAATTGAAGTTGAAATTGAAGTTGAAATTGAAGTTGAAATTGAAGTTGAAATTGAAGTTGAAATTGAAGTTGAAATTGAAATTGAAATTGAAGTTAAAATTGAAGTTGAAATTGAAGTTAAAATTGAAGTTAATATTGAAGTTGAAATTAAAGTTGAAATTGAAGTTAAAACTGAAGTTTAAGTTTAATTGAAGTTAAGTTGAAGTTGAAGTTGAAATTCAAGTTGAAATTGAAGTTGAAATTGAAGTTAAAATTGAAGTTGAAATTGAAATTAAAACTGAAGTTGAAGTTAAGTTGAAGTTGAAGTTAAGTTTGAAATTGAAGTTGAAGTTGAAATTGAAGTTGAAATTGAAGTTGAAATTGAAATTGAAATTCAAGTTAAAATTGAAGTTGAAATTGAAGTTAAAATTGAAGTTGAAATTGAAGTTGAAATTGAAGTTAAAATTGAAGTTAAAATTGAAGTTGAAATTGACATAGAAATTGAAGTTGAAATTGAAGTTGAAATTGAAGTTGAAATTGAAGTTGAAATTGAAGTTGAAATTGAAGTTGAAATCAAAGTTGAAATTGAAGTTGAAATTGAAGTTGAAATTGAAGTTGCAATTGAAGTTGAAATTGAAGTTGAAATTGAAGTTGAAATTGAAGTTGAAATTGAAGTTGAAACTGAAGTTGAAATTGAAATTGAAATTGAAGTTGAAATTGAAGTTGAAAGTGAAGTTGAAATTGAAGATGAAATTGAAGTTGAAATTGAAGTTGAAATTGAAGTTGAAATTGAAGTTGAAATTGAAGTTAAAATTGAAGTTGAAATAGAAGTTGATATTGAAGTTGAAATTAGAGTTAAAATTGAAGTTGAATTTGAAGTTGAAGTTGAAGTTGAATTTGAAATTGAACTTGAAGTTAAAATTGAAGTTAAAATTGAAGTTGAAATTGAAGTTGAAATTGAAGTTGAAATTGAAGTTGAACTTGAACGTGAAGTTGAAGTTAAAGTTGAAGTTAAGTTGAAGTTAAGTTGAAGTTGAAGTTAAGTTTAAAATTGAAGTTTAAGTTGAATTTGAAGTTAAAATTGAAGTTGAAATTGAAGTTCAAATTGAAGTTGAAATTGAAGTTGAAATTGAAGTTGAAATTGAAGTTAAAGTTGAAGTTAAGTTGAAGTTAAGTTGAAGTTAAGTTGAAGTTGAAGTTAAGTTTAAAATTGAAGTTTAAGTTGAATTTGAAGTTAAAATTGAAGTTGAAATTGAAGTTCAAATTGAAGTTGAAATTGAAGTTGAAATTGAAGTTGAAATTGAAGTTCAAATTGAAGTTGAAATTGAAGTTGAAATTGAAGTTGAAATTGAAGTTGAAATTGAAGTTGAAATTGAAGTTGAAATTGAAGTTGAAATTGAAGTTGAAATTGAAGTTGAAATTGAAGTTGAAATTGAAGTTGAAATTGAAATTGAAATTGAAGTTGAAATTGAAGTTGAAATTGAAGTTGAAATTGAAGTTGAAATTGAAGTTGAAATTGAAGTTGAAATTGAAGTTAAAATTGAAGTTGAAATTGAAGTTGAAATTGAAGTTGAAATTGAAGTTAAAAATGAAGTTGAAATTGCAGTTGAAATTGAAGTTGAAATTGAAGTTGAAATTGAAGTTAAAATTGAAGTTAATATTGAAGTTGAAATTAAAGTTGAAATTGAAGTTAAAACTGAAGTTTAAGTTTAATTGAAGTTAAGTTGAAGTTGAAGTTGAAATTCAAGTTGAAATTGAAGTTGAAATTGAAGTTAAAATTGAAGTTGAAATTGAAGTTGAAATTGAAGTTGAAATTGAAGTTGAAATTGAAGTTAAAAATGAAGTTGAAATTGAAGTTGAAATTGAAGTTGAAATTGAAGTTAAAATTGAAGTTAAAACTGAAGTTGAAGTTTAATTGAAGTTAAGTTGAAGTTGAAGTTAAGTTTGAAATTGAAGTTGAAGTTTGAATTGAAGTTGAAATTGAAATTTAAATTCAAGTTAAAATTGAAGTTTAAATTGAAGTTGAAATTGAAGTTGAAATTGAAGTTGAAATTGAAGTTGAAATTGAAGTTGAAATTGAAGTTGAAATTGAAATTTAAATTCAAGTTAAAATTCAAGTTGAAATTGAAGTTGAAATTGAAGTTGAAATTGAAGTTGAAATTGAAGTTAAAATTGAAGTTAAAATTGAAGTTGAAATTGAAGTTGAAATTGACATTGAAATTGAAGTTGAAATTGAAGTTGAAATTGAAGTTGAAATTGAAGTTGAAATTGAAGTTGAAATCGAAGTTGAAATTGAAGTTGAAATTGAAGTTGAAATTGAAGTTGCAATTGAAGTTGAAATTGAAGTTGAAATTGAAGTTGAAATTGAAGTTGAAACTGAAGTTGAAATTGAAATTGAAATTGAAGTTAAAATTGAAGTTGAAAGTGAAGTTGAAATTGAAGATGAAATTGAAGTTGAAATTGAAGTTGAAATTGAAGTTAAAATTGAAGTTGAAATTGAAGTTGAAATTGAAGTTGAAATTGAAGTTGAAATTGAAGTTGAAATTGAAGTTGAAATTGAAGTTGAAATTGGAGTTGAAATTGAAGTTGAAATTGAAGTTGAAATTGAAAGTTGAAATTGAAATTGAAATTGAACTTGAAGTTGAAATTGAAGTTTAAATTGAAGTTGAAATTGAAGTTAAAATTGAAGTTTAAGTTTAATTGAAGTTAAAGTTGAAGATGAATTTGAAGTTGAACTTGAAAGTGAAGTTGAAGTTGAAGTTAAGTTGAAGATGAATTTGAAGTTGAACTTGAAAGTGAAGTTGAACTTGAAGTTGAAATTAAGTTGAAGTTGAAGTTGAAATTGAAGTTGAAATTGAAGTTAAAATTGAAGTTGAAATTGAAGTTGATATTGAAGTTGAAATTAAAGTTAAAATTGAAGTTGAATTTGAAGTTGAAGTTGAAGTTGAATTTGAAATTGAACTTGAAAGTGAAGTTGAAGTTGAAGTTGAAGTTAAGTTGAAGATAAATTTGAAGTTGAACTTGAAAGTCAAGTTGAAGTTGAAATTGAAATTTAAATTCAAGTTAAAATTGAAGTTGAAATTGAAGTTGAAATTGAAGTTGAAATTGAAGTTGAAATTGAAGTTAAAATTGAAGTTAAAATTGAAGTTGAAATTGAAGTTGAAATTGAAGTTGAAATTGAAGTTGAAATTGAAGTTGAAATTGAAATTGAAATTGAAGTTGAAATTGAAGTTGAAATTGAAGTTGAAATTGAAGTTGAAATTGAAGTTGAAATTGAAGTTGAAATTGAAGTTGAAGATGAATTTGAAGTTGAACTTGAACGTGAAGTTGAAGTTAAAGTTGAAGTTAAGTTGAAGTTAAGTTGAAGTTAAGTTGAAGTTGAAGTTAAGTTTGAAATTGAAGTTTAAGTTGAATTTGAAGTTAAAATTGAAGTTGAAATTGAAGTTGAAATTGAAGTTGAAATTGAAGTTGAAATTGAAGTTGAAGTTGAATTTGAAATTGAAGTTGAAATTGAAGTTGAAATTGAAGTTGAAATTGAAATTGAAATTGAAGTTGAAATTGAAGTTGAAATTGAAGTTGAAATTGAAGTTGAAATTGAAGTTGAAGTTGAATTTGAAATTGAAGTTGAAATTGAAGTTAAAATTGAAGTTGAAATTGAAGTTGAAATTGAAGTTGAAATTGAAGTTGAAATTGAAGTTGAAATTGAAGTTGAAATTGAAAGTTGAAATTGAAATTGAAATTGAAATTGAAGTTGAAATTGAAGTTGAAATTGAAGTTGAAATTGAAGTAGAAATTGAAGTTGAAATTGAAGTTGAAATTGAAGTTGAAATTGAAGTTGAAATTGAAGTTGAAATTGAAGTTGAAATTGAAGTTGAATTTGAAGTTGAATTTGAAGTTGAATTGAAGTTGAAATTGAAGTTGAAATTGAAGTTGAAATTGAAGTTGCAATTGAAGTTGAAATTGAAGTTGAAATTGAATTTGAAATTGAAGTTGAAATTGAAGTTGAAATTGAAGTTGAAATTGAAGTTGAAATTGAAGTTGAAATTGAAGTTGAAATTGAAGTTGAAATTGAAGTTGCAATTGAAGTTGAAATTGAAGTTGAAATTGAATTTGAAATTGAAGTTGAAATTGAAGTTGAAATTGAAGTTGAATTTGAAGTTGAATTGAAGTTGAAATTGAAGTTGAAATTGAAGTTGAAATTGAAGTTGCATTTGAAGTTGAAATTGAAGTTGAAATTGAATTTGAAATTGAAGTTGAAATTGAAGTTGAAATTGAAGTTGAAATTGAAGTTGAAATTGAAGTTGAAATTGAAGTTGAAATTGAAGTTGAAATTGAAGTTGCAATTGAAGTTGAAATTGAAGTTGCAATTGAAGTTGAAATTGAAGTTGAAATTGAATTTGAAATTGAAGTTGAAATTGAAGTTGAAATTGAAGTTGAAATTGAAGTTGAAATTGAAGTTGAAATTGAAGTTGAAATTGAAGTTGAAATTGAAGTTGAAATTGAAGTTGAAATTGAAGTTGAAATTGAAGTTGAAATTGAAATTGAAATTGAAGTTAAAATTGAAGTTGAAATTGAAGTTGAAATTGAAGTTGAAATTGAAGTTGAAATTGAAGTTGAAATTGAAGTTGAAATTGAAGTTGAAATTGAAGTTGAAATTGAAGTTGAAATTGAAGTTGAAATTGAAGTTGAAATTGAAGTTGAAATTGAAGTTGCAATTGAAGTTGAAATTGAAGTTGAAATTGAATTTGAAATTGAAGTTGAAATTGAAGTTGAAATTGAAGTTGAAATTGAAGTTGAAATTGAAGTTGAAATTGAAGTTGAAATTGAAGTTGAAATTGAAGTTGAAATTGAAGTTAAAATTGAAGTTAAAATTGAAGTTGAAATTGAAGTTGAAATTGAAGTTGCATTTGAAGTTGAAATTGAAGTTGAAATTGAATTTGAAATTGAAGTTGAAATTGAAGTTGAAATTGAAGTTGAAATTGAAGTTGAAATTGAAGTTGAAATTGAAGTTGAAATTGAAGTTGAAATTGAAGTTGCAATTGAAGTTGAAATTGAAGTTGCAATTGAAGTTGAAATTGAAGTTGAAATTGAATTTGAAATTGAAGTTGAAATTGAAGTTGAAATTGAAGTTGAAATTGAAGTTGAAATTGAAGTTGAAATTGAAGTTGAAATTGAAGTTGAAATTGAAGTTGAAATTGAATTTGAAATTGAAGTTGAAATTGAAGTTGAAATTGAAGTTGAAATTGAAGTTGAAATTGAAGTTGAAATTGAAGTTGAAATTGAAGTTGAAATTGAAGTTAAAATTGAAGTTAAAATTGAAGTTGAAATTGAAGTTGAAATTGACATTGAAATTGAAGTTGAAATTGAAGTTGAAATTGAAGTTGAAATTGAAGTTGAAATTGAAGTTGAAATCGAAGTTGAAATTGAAGTTGAAATTGAAGTTGAAATTGAAGTTGCAATTGAAGTTGAAATTGAAGTTGAAATTGAAGTTGAAATTGAAGTTGAAATTGAAGTTGAAACTGAAGTTGAAATTGAAATTGAAATTGAAGTTAAAATTGAAGTTGAAAGTGAAGTTGAAATTGAAGATGAAATTGAAGTTGAAATTGAAGTTGAAATTGAAGTTAAAATTGAAGTTGAAATTGAAGTTGAAATTGAAGTTGAAATTGAAGTTGAAATTGAAGTTGAAATTGAAGTTGAAATTGAAGTTGAAATTGAAGTTGAAATTGGAGTTGAAATTGAAGTTGAAATTGAAGTTGAAATTGAAAGTTGAAATTGAAATTGAAATTGAACTTGAAGTTGAAATTGAAGTTTAAATTGAAGTTGAAATTGAAGTTGAAATTGAAGTTGAAATTGAAGTTGAAATTGAAGTTGAAATTGAAGTTGAAATTGAAGTTGAAATTGAAGTTGCAATTGAAGTTGAAATTGAAGTTGAAATTGAATTTGAAATTGAAGTTGAAATTGAAGTTGAAATTGAAGTTGAATTTGAAGTTGAATTGAAGTTGAAATTGAAGTTGAAATTGAAGTTGAAATTGAAGTTGCATTTGAAGTTGAAATTGAAGTTGAAATTGAATTTGAAATTGAAGTTGAAATTGAAGTTGAAATTGAAGTTGAAATTGAAGTTGAAATTGAAGTTGAAATTGAAGTTGAAATTGAAGTTGAAATTGAAGTTGCAATTGAAGTTGAAATTGAAGTTGCAATTGAAGTTGAAATTGAAGTTGAAATTGAATTTGAAATTGAAGTTGAAATTGAAGTTGAAATTGAAGTTGAAATTGAAGTTGAAATTGAAGTTGAAATTGAAGTTGAAATTGAAGTTGAAATTGAAGTTGAAATTGAAGTTGAAATTGAAGTTGAAATTGAAGTTGAAATTGAAATTGAAATTGAAGTTAAAATTGAAGTTGAAATTGAAGTTGAAATTGAAGTTGAAATTGAAGTTGAAATTGAAGTTGAAATTGAAGTTGAAATTGAAGTTGAAATTGAAGTTGAAATTGAAGTTGAAATTGAAGTTGAAATTGAAGTTGAAATTGAAGTTGAAATTGAAGTTGCAATTGAAGTTGAAATTGAAGTTGAAATTGAATTTGAAATTGAAGTTGAAATTGAAGTTGAAATTGAAGTTGAAATTGAAGTTGAAATTGAAGTTGAAATTGAAGTTGAAATTGAAGTTGAAATTGAAGTTAAAATTGAAGTTAAAATTGAAGTTGAAATTGAAGTTGAAATTGAAGTTGCATTTGAAGTTGAAATTGAAGTTGAAATTGAATTTGAAATTGAAGTTGAAATTGAAGTTGAAATTGAAGTTGAAATTGAAGTTGAAATTGAAGTTGAAATTGAAGTTGAAATTGAAGTTGAAATTGAAGTTGCAATTGAAGTTGAAATTGAAGTTGCAATTGAAGTTGAAATTGAAGTTGAAATTGAATTTGAAATTGAAGTTGAAATTGAAGTTGAAATTGAAGTTGAAATTGAAGTTGAAATTGAAGTTGAAATTGAAGTTGAAATTGAAGTTGAAATTGAAGTTGAAATTGAATTTGAAATTGAAGTTGAAATTGAAGTTGAAATTGAAGTTGAAATTGAAGTTGAAATTGAAGTTGAAATTGAAGTTGAAATTGAAGTTGAAATTGAAGTTAAAATTGAAGTTAAAATTGAAGTTGAAATTGAAGTTGAAATTGACATTGAAATTGAAGTTGAAATTGAAGTTGAAATTGAAGTTGAAATTGAAGTTGAAATTGAAGTTGAAATCGAAGTTGAAATTGAAGTTGAAATTGAAGTTGAAATTGAAGTTGCAATTGAAGTTGAAATTGAAGTTGAAATTGAAGTTGAAATTGAAGTTGAAATTGAAGTTGAAACTGAAGTTGAAATTGAAATTGAAATTGAAGTTAAAATTGAAGTTGAAAGTGAAGTTGAAATTGAAGATGAAATTGAAGTTGAAATTGAAGTTGAAATTGAAGTTAAAATTGAAGTTGAAATTGAAGTTGAAATTGAAGTTGAAATTGAAGTTGAAATTGAAGTTGAAATTGAAGTTGAAATTGAAGTTGAAATTGAAGTTGAAATTGGAGTTGAAATTGAAGTTGAAATTGAAGTTGAAATTGAAAGTTGAAATTGAAATTGAAATTGAACTTGAAGTTGAAATTGAAGTTTAAATTGAAGTTGAAATTGAAGTTAAAATTGAAGTTTAAGTTTAATTGAAGTTAAAGTTGAAGATGAATTTGAAGTTGAACTTGAAAGTGAAGTTGAAGTTGAAGTTAAGTTGAAGATGAATTTGAAGTTGAACTTGAAAGTGAAGTTGAACTTGAAGTTGAAATTAAGTTGAAGTTGAAGTTGAAATTGAAGTTGAAATTGAAGTTAAAATTGAAGTTGAAATTGAAGTTGATATTGAAGTTGAAATTAAAGTTAAAATTGAAGTTGAATTTGAAGTTGAAGTTGAAGTTGAATTTGAAATTGAACTTGAAAGTGAAGTTGAAGTTGAAGTTGAAGTTAAGTTGAAGATAAATTTGAAGTTGAACTTGAAAGTCAAGTTGAAGTTGAAATTGAAATTTAAATTCAAGTTAAAATTGAAGTTGAAATTGAAGTTGAAATTGAAGTTGAAATTGAAGTTGAAATTGAAGTTAAAATTGAAGTTAAAATTGAAGTTGAAATTGAAGTTGAAATTGACATTGAAATTGAAGTTGAAATTGAAGTTGAAATTGAAGTTGAAATTGAAGTTGAAATTGAAGTTGAAATTGAAATTGAAATTGAAGTTGAAATTGAAGTTGAAATTGAAGTTGAAATTGAAGTTGAAATTGAAGTTGAAATTGAAGTTGAAATTGAAGTTGAAGATGAATTTGAAGTTGAACTTGAACGTGAAGTTGAAGTTAAAGTTGAAGTTAAGTTGAAGTTAAGTTGAAGTTAAGTTGAAGTTGAAGTTAAGTTTGAAATTGAAGTTTAAGTTGAATTTGAAGTTAAAATTGAAGTTGAAATTGAAGTTGAAATTGAAGTTGAAATTGAAGTTGAAATTGAAGTTGAAGTTGAATTTGAAATTGAAGTTGAAATTGAAGTTAAAATTGAAGTTGAAATTGAAGTTGAAATTGAAGTTGAAATTGAAGTTGAAATTGAAGTTGAAATTGAAGTTGAAATTGAAGTTGAAATTGAAGTTGAAATTGAAAGTTGAAATTGAAATTGAAATTGAAATTGAAGTTGAAATTGAAGTTGAAATTGAAGTTGAAATTGAAGTTGAAATTGAAGTAGAAATTGAAGTTGAAATTGAAGTTGAAATTGAAGTTGAAATTGAAGTTGAAATTGAAGTTGAAATTGAAGTTGAAATTGAAGTTGAATTTGAAGTTGAATTTGAAGTTGAATTGAAGTTGAAATTGAAGTTGAAATTGAAGTTGAAATTGAAGTTGCAATTGAAGTTGAAATTGAAGTTGAAATTGAATTTGAAATTGAAGTTGAAATTGAAGTTGAAATTGAAGTTGAAATTGAAGTTGAAATTGAAGTTGAAATTGAAGTTGAAATTGAAGTTGAAATTGAAGTTGCAATTGAAGTTGAAATTGAAGTTGAAATTGAATTTGAAATTGAAGTTGAAATTGAAGTTGAAATTGAAGTTGAATTTGAAGTTGAATTGAAGTTGAAATTGAAGTTGAAATTGAAGTTGAAATTGAAGTTGCATTTGAAGTTGAAATTGAAGTTGAAATTGAATTTGAAATTGAAGTTGAAATTGAAGTTGAAATTGAAGTTGAAATTGAAGTTGAAATTGAAGTTGAAATTGAAGTTGAAATTGAAGTTGAAATTGAAGTTGCAATTGAAGTTGAAATTGAAGTTGCAATTGAAGTTGAAATTGAAGTTGAAATTGAATTTGAAATTGAAGTTGAAATTGAAGTTGAAATTGAAGTTGAAATTGAAGTTGAAATTGAAGTTGAAATTGAAGTTGAAATTGAAGTTGAAATTGAAGTTGAAATTGAAGTTGAAATTGAAGTTGAAATTGAAGTTGAAATTGAAGTTGAAATTGAAATTGAAATTGAAGTTAAAATTGAAGTTGAAATTGAAGTTGAAATTGAAGTTGAAATTGAAGTTGAAATTGAAGTTGAAATTGAAGTTGAAATTGAAGTTGAAATTGAAGTTGAAATTGAAGTTGAAATTGAAGTTGAAATTGAAGTTGAAATTGAAGTTGAAATTGAAGTTGCAATTGAAGTTGAAATTGAAGTTGAAATTGAATTTGAAATTGAAGTTGAAATTGAAGTTGAAATTGAAGTTGAAATTGAAGTTGAAATTGAAGTTGAAATTGAAGTTGAAATTGAAGTTGAAATTGAAGTTAAAATTGAAGTTAAAATTGAAGTTGAAATTGAAGTTGAAATTGAAGTTGCATTTGAAGTTGAAATTGAAGTTGAAATTGAATTTGAAATTGAAGTTGAAATTGAAGTTGAAATTGAAGTTGAAATTGAAGTTGAAATTGAAGTTGAAATTGAAGTTGAAATTGAAGTTGAAATTGAAGTTGCAATTGAAGTTGAAATTGAAGTTGCAATTGAAGTTGAAATTGAAGTTGAAATTGAATTTGAAATTGAAGTTGAAATTGAAGTTGAAATTGAAGTTGAAATTGAAGTTGAAATTGAAGTTGAAATTGAAGTTGAAATTGAAGTTGAAATTGAAGTTGAAATTGAATTTGAAATTGAAGTTGAAATTGAAGTTGAAATTGAAGTTGAAATTGAAGTTGAAATTGAAGTTGAAATTGAAGTTGAAATTGAAGTTGAAATTGAAGTTAAAATTGAAGTTAAAATTGAAGTTGAAATTGAAGTTGAAATTGACATTGAAATTGAAGTTGAAATTGAAGTTGAAATTGAAGTTGAAATTGAAGTTGAAATTGAAGTTGAAATCGAAGTTGAAATTGAAGTTGAAATTGAAGTTGAAATTGAAGTTGCAATTGAAGTTGAAATTGAAGTTGAAATTGAAGTTGAAATTGAAGTTGAAATTGAAGTTGAAACTGAAGTTGAAATTGAAATTGAAATTGAAGTTAAAATTGAAGTTGAAAGTGAAGTTGAAATTGAAGATGAAATTGAAGTTGAAATTGAAGTTGAAATTGAAGTTAAAATTGAAGTTGAAATTGAAGTTGAAATTGAAGTTGAAATTGAAGTTGAAATTGAAGTTGAAATTGAAGTTGAAATTGAAGTTGAAATTGAAGTTGAAATTGGAGTTGAAATTGAAGTTGAAATTGAAGTTGAAATTGAAAGTTGAAATTGAAATTGAAATTGAACTTGAAGTTGAAATTGAAGTTTAAATTGAAGTTGAAATTGAAGTTAAAATTGAAGTTTAAGTTTAATTGAAGTTAAAGTTGAAGATGAATTTGAAGTTGAACTTGAAAGTGAAGTTGAAGTTGAAGTTAAGTTGAAGATGAATTTGAAGTTGAACTTGAAAGTGAAGTTGAACTTGAAGTTGAAATTAAGTTGAAGTTGAAGTTGAAATTGAAGTTGAAATTGAAGTTAAAATTGAAGTTGAAATTGAAGTTGATATTGAAGTTGAAATTAAAGTTAAAATTGAAGTTGAATTTGAAGTTGAAGTTGAAGTTGAATTTGAAATTGAACTTGAAAGTGAAGTTGAAGTTGAAGTTGAAGTTAAGTTGAAGATAAATTTGAAGTTGAACTTGAAAGTCAAGTTGAAGTTGAAATTGAAATTTAAATTCAAGTTAAAATTGAAGTTGAAATTGAAGTTGAAATTGAAGTTGAAATTGAAGTTGAAATTGAAGTTGAAATTGAAGTTAAAATTGAAGTTAAAATTGAAGTTGAAATTGAAGTTGAAATTGACATTGAAATTGAAGTTGAAATTGAAGTTGAAATTGAAGTTGAAATTGAAGTTGAAATTGAAGTTGAAATTGAAATTGAAATTGAAGTTGAAATTGAAGTTCAAATTGAAGTTGAAATTGAAGTTGAAATTGAAGTTGAAATTGAAGTTGAAATTGAAGTTGAAGATGAATTTGAAGTTGAACTTGAACGTGAAGTTGAAGTTAAAGTTGAAGTTGAAATTGAAAGTTGAAATTGAAATTGAAATTGAAATTGAAGTTGAAATTGAAGTTGAAATTGAAGTTGAAATTGAAGTTGAAATTGAAGTAGAAATTGAAGTTGAAATTGAAGTTGAAATTGAAGTTGAAATTGAAGTTGAAATTGAAGTTGAAATTGAAGTTGAAATTGAAGTTGAATTTGAAGTTGAATTTGAAGTTGAATTGAAGTTGAAATTGAAGTTGAAATTGAAGTTGAAATTGAAGTTGCAATTGAAGTTGAAATTGAAGTTGAAATTGAATTTGAAATTGAAGTTGAAATTGAAGTTGAAATTGAAGTTGAAATTGAAGTTGAAATTGAAGTTGAAATTGAAGTTGAAATTGAAGTTGAAATTGAAGTTGAAATTGAAATTGAAATTGAAGTTGAAATTGAAGTTGAAGTTGAATTTGAAATTGAAGTTGAAATTGAAGTTAAAATTGAAGTTGAAATTGAAGTTGAAATTGAAGTTGAAATTGAAGTTGAAATTGAAGTTGAAATTGAAGTTGAAATTGAAGTTGAAATTGAAAGTTGAAATTGAAATTGAAATTGAAATTGAAGTTGAAATTGAAGTTGAAATTGAAGTTGAAATTGAAGTTGAAATTGAAGTAGAAATTGAAGTTGAAATTGAAGTTGAAATTGAAGTTGAAATTGAAGTTGAAATTGAAGTTGAAATTGAAGTTGAAATTGAAGTTGAATTTGAAGTTGAATTTGAAGTTGAATTGAAGTTGAAATTGAAGTTGAAATTGAAGTTGAAATTGAAGTTGCAATTGAAGTTGAAATTGAAGTTGAAATTGAATTTGAAATTGAAGTTGAAATTGAAGTTGAAATTGAAGTTGAAATTGAAGTTGAAATTGAAGTTGAAATTGAAGTTGAAATTGAAGTTGAAATTGAAGTTGCAATTGAAGTTGAAATTGAAGTTGAAATTGAATTTGAAATTGAAGTTGAAATTGAAGTTGAAATTGAAGTTGAATTTGAAGTTGAATTGAAGTTGAAATTGAAGTTGAAATTGAAGTTGAAATTGAAGTTGCATTTGAAGTTGAAATTGAAGTTGAAATTGAATTTGAAATTGAAGTTGAAATTGAAGTTGAAATTGAAGTTGAAATTGAAGTTGAAATTGAAGTTGAAATTGAAGTTGAAATTGAAGTTGAAATTGAAGTTGCAATTGAAGTTGAAATTGAAGTTGCAATTGAAGTTGAAATTGAAGTTGAAATTGAATTTGAAATTGAAGTTGAAATTGAAGTTGAAATTGAAGTTGAAATTGAAGTTGAAATTGAAGTTGAAATTGAAGTTGAAATTGAAGTTGAAATTGAAGTTGAAATTGAAGTTGAAATTGAAGTTGAAATTGAAGTTGAAATTGAAATTGAAATTGAAGTTAAAATTGAAGTTGAAATTGAAGTTGAAATTGAAGTTGAAATTGAAGTTGAAATTGAAGTTGAAATTGAAGTTGAAATTGAAGTTGAAATTGAAGTTGAAATTGAAGTTGAAATTGAAGTTGAAATTGAAGTTGAAATTGAAGTTGAAATTGAAGTTGCAATTGAAGTTGAAATTGAAGTTGAAATTGAATTTGAAATTGAAGTTGAAATTGAAGTTGAAATTGAAGTTGAAATTGAAGTTGAAATTGAAGTTGAAATTGAAGTTGAAATTGAAGTTGAAATTGAAATTGAAATTGAAGTTAAAATTGAAGTTGAAATTGAAGTTGAAATTGAAGTTGAAGTTGAATTTGAAATTGAAGTTGAAATTGAAGTTTAAATTGAAGTTGAAATTGAAGTTGAAATTGAAGTTGAAATTGAAGTTGAAATTGAAGTTGAAATTGAAGTTGAAATTGAAGTTGAAATTGAAAGTTGAAATTGAAATTGAAATTGAAATTGAAGTTGAAATTTAAGTTGAAATTGAAGTTGAAATTGAAGTTGAAATTGAAGTAGAAATTGAAGTTGAAATTGAAGTTGAAATTGAAGTTGAAATTGAAGTTGAAATTGAAGTTGAAATTGAAGTTGAAATTGAAGTTGAATTTGAAGTTGAATTTGAAGTTGAATTGAAGTTGAAATTGAAGTTGAAATTGAAGTTGAAATTGAAGTTGCAATTGAAGTTGAAATTGAAGTTGAAATTGAAGTTGAAATTGAAGTTGAAATTGAAAGTTGAAATTGAAATTGAACTTGAAATTGAAGTTGAAATTGAAGTTGAAATTGAAGTTGAAATTGAAGTTGAAATTGAAGTAGAAATTGAAGTTGAAATTGAAGTTGAAATTGAAGTTGAAATTGAAGTTGAAATTGAAGTTGAAATTGAAGTTGAAATTGAAGTTGAATTTGAAGTTGAATTTGAAGTTGAATTGAAGTTGAAATTGAAGTTGAAATTGAAGTTGAAATTGAAGTTGCAATTGAAGTTGAAATTGAAGTTGAAATTGAATTTGAAATTGAAGTTGAAATTGAAGTTGAAATTGAAGTTGAAATTGAAGTTGAAATTGAAGTTGAAATTGAAGTTGAAATTGAAGTTGAAATTGAAGTTGCAATTGAAGTTGAAATTGAAGTTGAAATTGAATTTGAAATTGAAGTTGAAATTGAAGTTGAAATTGAAGTTGAATTTGAAGTTGAATTGAAG
Source organism: Brachycybe producta (assembly GCA_036925085.1). NCBI lineage: Eukaryota > Metazoa > Arthropoda > Diplopoda > Playtdesmida > Andrognathidae > Brachycybe > Brachycybe producta. Next base: position 15,093 of record JAUPFP010000266.1, read on the forward strand.
TTGAAATTGAAGTTGAAATTGAAGTTGAAATTGAAGTTGCATTTGAAGTTGAAATTGAAGTTGAAATTGAATTTGAAATTGAAGTTGAAATTGAAGTTGAAATTGAAGTTGAAATTGAAGTTGAAATTGAAGTTGAAATTGAAGTTGAAATTGAAGTTGAAATTGAAGTTGCAATTGAAGTTGAAATTGAAGTTGCAATTGAAGTTGAAATTGAAGTTGAAATTGAATTTGAAATTGAAGTTGAAATTGAAGTTGAAATTGAAGTTGAAATTGAAGTTGAAATTGAAGTTGAAATTGAAGTTGAAATTGAAGTTGAAATTGAAGTTGAAATTGAAGTTGAAATTGAAGTTGAAATTGAAGTTGAAATTGAAGTTGAAATTGAAGTTAAAATTGAAGTTGAAATTGAAGTTGAAATTGAAGTTGAAATTGAAGTTGAAATTGAAGTTGAAATTGAAGTTGAAATTGAAGTTGAAATTGAAGTTGAAATTGAAGTTGAAATTGAAGTTGAAATTGAAGTTGAAATTGAAGTTGAAATTGAAGTTGCAATTGAAGTTGAAATTGAAGTTGAAATTGAATTTGAAATTGAAGTTGAAATTGAAGTTGAAATTGAAGTTGAAATTGAAGTTGAAATTGAAGTTGAAATTGAAGTTGAAATTGAAGTTGAAATTGAAGTTGAAATTGAAATTGAAATTGAAGTTAAAATTGAAGTTGAAATTGAAGTTGAAATTGAAGTTGAAGTTGAATTTGAAATTGAAGTTGAAATTGAAGTTTAAATTGAAGTTGAAATTGAAGTTGAAATTGAAGTTGAAATTGAAGTTGAAATTGAAGTTGAAATTGAAGTTGAAATTGAAGTTGAAATTGAAAGTTGAAATTGAAATTGAAATTGAAATTGAAGTTGAAATTTAAGTTGAAATTGAAGTTGAAATTGAAGTTGAAATTGAAGTAGAAATTGAAGTTGAAATTGAAGTTGAAATTGAAGTTGAAATTGAAGTTGAAATTGAAGTTGAAATTGAAGTTGAAATTGAAGTTGAATTTGAAGTTGAATTTGAAGTTGAATTGAAGTTGAAATTGAAGTTGAAATTGAAGTTGAAATTGAAGTTGCAATTGAAGTTGAAATTGAAGTTGAAATTGAATTTGAAATTGAAGTTGAAATTGAAGTTGAAATTGAAGTTGAAATTGAAGTTGAAATTGAAGTTGAAATTGAAGTTGAAATTGAAGTTGCAATTGAAGTTGAAATTGAAGTTGAAATTGAATTTGAAATTGATGTTGAAATTGAAGTTGAATTTGAAGTTGAATTGAAGTTGAAATTGAAGTTGAAATTGAAGTTGAAATTGAAGTTGCATTTGAAGTTGAAATTGAAGTTGAAATTGAATTTGAAATTGAAGTTGAAATTGAAGTTGAAATTGAAGTTGAAATTGAAGTTGAAGATGAATTTGAAGTTGAACTTGAACGTGAAGTTGAAGTTAAAGTTGAAGTTAAGTTGAAGTTAAGTTGAAGTTAAGTTGAAGTTGAAGTTAAGTTTGAAATTGAAGTTTAAGTTGAATTTGAAGTTAAAATTGAAGTTGAAATTGAAGTTAAAATTGAAGTTGAAATTGAAGTTGAAATTGAAGTTGAAGTTGAATTTGAAATTGAAGTTGAAATTGAAGTTAAAATTGAAGTTGAAATTGAAGTTGAAATTGAAGTTGAAATTGAAGTTGAAATTGAAGTTGAAATTGAAGTTGAAATTGAAAGTTGAAATTGAAATTGAAATTGAAATTGAAGTTGAAATTGAAGTTGAAATTGAAGTTGAAATTGAAGTTGAAATTGAAGTAGAAATTGAAGTTGAAATTGAAGTTGAAATTGAAGTTGAAATTGAAGTTGAAATTGAAGTTGAAATTGAAGTTGAATTTGAAGTTGAATTTGAAGTTGAATTGAAGTTGAAATTGAAGTTGAAATTGAAGTTGAAATTGAAGTTGCAATTGAAGTTGAAATTGAAGTTGAAATTGAATTTGAAATTGAAGTTGAAATTGAAGTTGAAATTGAAGTTGAAATTGAAGTTGAAATTGAAGTTGAAATTGAATTTGAAATTGAAGTTGAAATTGAAGTTGCAATTGAAGTTGAAATTGAAGTTGAAATTGAATTTGAAATTGAAGTTGAAATTGAAGTTGAATTTGAAGTTGAATTGAAGTTGAAATTGAAGTTGAAATTGAAGTTGAAATTGAAGTTGCATTTGAAGTTGAAATTGAAGTTGAAATTGAATTTGAAATTGAAGTTGAAATTGAAGTTGAAATTGAAGTTGAAATTGAAGTTGAAATTGAAGTTGAAATTGAAGTTGAAATTGAAGTTGAAATTGAAGTTGCAATTGAAGTTGAAATTGAAGTTGCAATTGAAGTTGAAATTGAAGTTGAAATTGAATTTGAAATTGAAGTTGAAATTGAAGTTGAAATTGAAGTTGAAATTGAAGTTGAAATTGAAGTTGAAATTGAAGTTGAAATTGAAGTTGAAATTGAAGTTGAAATTGAAGTTGAAATTGAAGTTGAAATTGAAATTGAAATTGAAGTTAAAATTGAAGTTGAAATTGAAGTTGAAATTGAAGTTGAAATTGAAGTTGAAATTGAAGTTGAAATTGAAGTTGAAATTGAAGTTGAAATTGAAGTTGAAATTAAAGTTGAAATTGAAGTTGAAATTGAAGTTGAAATTGAAGTTGAAATTGAAGTTGAAATTGAAGTTGCAATTGAAGTTGAAATTGAAGTTGAAATTGAATTTGAAATTGAAGTTGAAATTGAAGTTGAAATTGAAGTTGAAATTGAAGTTGAAATTGAAGTTGAAATTGAAGTTGAAATTGAAGTTGAAATTGAAGTTGAAATTGAAATTGAAATTGAAGTTAAAATTGAAGTTGAAATTGAAGTTGAAATTGAAGTTGAAGTTGAATTTGAAATTGAAGTTGAAATTGAAGTTAAAATTGAAGTTGAAATTGAAGTTGAAATTGAAGTTGAAATTGAAGTTGAAATTGAAGTTGAAATTGAAGTTGAAATTGAAGTTGAAATTGAAGTTGAAATTGAAAGTTGAAATTGAAATTGAAATTGAAATTGAAGTTGAAATTGAAGTTGAAATTGAAGTTGAAATTGAAGTTGAAATTGAAGTAGAAATTGAAGTTGAAATTGAAGTTGAAATTGAAGTTGAAATTGAAGTTGAAATTGAAGTTGAAATTGAAGTTGAAATTGAAGTTGAATTTGAAGTTGAATTTGAAGTTGAATTGAAGTTGAAATTGAAGTTGAAATTGAAGTTGAAATTGAAGTTGCAATTGAAGTTGAAATTGAAGTTGAAATTGAAGTTGAAATTGAAGTTGAAATTGAAGTTGAAATTGAAGTTGAAATTGAAGTTGAAATTGAAGTTGCAATTGAAGTTGAAATTGAAGTTGAAATTGAATTTGAAATTGAAGTTGAAATTGAAGTTGAATTTGAAGTTGAATTGAAGTTGAAATTGAAGTTGAAATTGAAGTTGAAATTGAAGTTGCATTTGAAGTTGAAATTGAAGTTGAAATTGAATTTGAAATTGAAGTTGAAATTGAAGTTGAAATTGAAGTTGAAATTGAAGTTGAAATTGAAGTTGAAATTGAAGTTGAAATTGAAGTTGAAATTGAAGTTGAAATTGAAGTTGCAATTGAAGTTGAAATTGAAGTTGCAATTGAAGTTGAAATTGAAGTTGAAATTGAATTTGAAATTGAAGTTGAAATTGAAGTTGAAATTGAAGTTGAAATTGAAGTTGAAATTGAAGTTGAAATTGAAGTTGAAATTGAAGTTGAAATTGAAGTTGAAATTGAAGTTGAAATTGAAGTTGAAATTGAAATTGAAATTGAAGTTAAAATTGAAGTTGAAATTGAAGTTGAAATTGAAGTTGAAATTGAAGTTGAATTTGAAGTTGAATTTGAAGTTGAATTGAAGTTGAAATTGAAATTGAAATTGAAGTTAAAATTGAAGTTGAAATTGAAGTTGAAATTGAAGTTGAAATTGAAGTTGAAATTGAAGTTGAAATTGAAGTTGAAATTGAAGTTGAAATTGAAGTTGAAATTGAAGTTGAAATTGAAGTTGCAATTGAAGTTGAAATTGAAGTTGAAATTGAAGTTGAAATTGAAGTTGCATTTGAAGTTGAAATTGAAGTTGAAATTGAATTTGAAATTGAAGTTGAAATTGAAGTTGAAATTGAAGTTGAAATTGAAGTTGAAATTGAAGTTGAAATTGAAGTTGAAATTGAAGTTGAAATTGAAGTTGCAATTGAAGTTGAAATTGAAGTTGCAATTGAAGTTGAAATTGAAGTTGAAATTGAATTTGAAATTGAAGTTGAAATTGAAGTTGAAATTGAAGTTGAAATTGAAGTTGAAATTGAAGTTGAAATTGAAGTTGAAATTGAAGTTGAAATTGAAGTTGAAATTGAAGTTGAAATTGAAGTTGAAATTGAAATTGAAATTGAAGTTAAAATTGAAGTTGAAATTGAAGTTGAAATTGAAGTTGAAATTGAAGTTGAAATTGAAGTTGAAATTGAAGTTGAAATTGAAGTTGAAATTGAAGTTGAAATTAAAGTTGAAATTGAAGTTGAAATTGAAGTTGAAATTGAAGTTGCAATTGAAGTTGAAATTGAAGTTGAAATTGAATTTGAAATTGAAGTTGAAATTGAATTTGAAATTGAAGTTGAAATTGAAGTTGAAATTGAAGTTGAAATTGAAGTTGAAATTGAAGTTGAAATTGAAGTTGAAATTGAAGTTGAAATTGAAGTTGAAATTGAAATTGAAATTGAAGTTAAAATTGAAGTTGAAATTGAACTTGAAATTGAAGTTGAAGTTGAATTTGAAATTGAAGTTGAAATTGAAGTTAAAATTGAAGTTGAAATTGAAGTTGAAATTGAAGTTGAAATTGAAGTTGAAATTGAAGTTGAAATTGAAGTTGAAATTGAAGTTGAAATTGAAGTTGAAATTGAAAGTTGAAATTGAAATTGAAATTGAAATTGAAGTTGAAATTGAAGTTGAAATTGAAGTTGAAATTGAAGTTGAAATTGAAGTAGAAATTGAAGTTGAAATTGAAGTTGAAATTGAATTTGAAATTGAAGTTGAAATTGAAGTTGAATTTGAAGTTGAATTGAAGTTGAAATTGAAGTTGAAATTGAAGTTGAAATTGAAGTTGCATTTGAAGTTGAAATTGAAGTTGAAATTGAATTTGAAATTGAAGTTGAAATTGAAGTTGAAATTGAAGTTGAAATTGAAGTTGAAATTGAAGTTGAAATTGAAGTTGAAATTGAAGTTGAAATTGAAGTTGAAATTGAAGTTGCAATTGAAGTTGAAATTGAAGTTGCAATTGAAGTTGAAATTGAAGTTGAAATTGAATTTGAAATTGAAGTTGAAATTGAAGTTGAAATTGAAGTTGAAATTGAAGTTGAAATTGAAGTTGAAATTGAAGTTGAAATTGAAGTTGAAATTGAAGTTGAAATTGAAGTTGAAATTGAAGTTGAAATTGAAATTGAAATTGAAGTTAAAATTGAAGTTGAAATTGAAGTTGAAATTGAAGTTGAAATTGAAGTTGAATTTGAAGTTGAATTTGAAGTTGAATTGAAGTTGAAATTGAAATTGAAATTGAAGTTAAAATTGAAGTTGAAATTGAAGTTGAAATTGAAGTTGAAATTGAAGTTGAAATTGAAGTTGAAATTGAAGTTGAAATTGAAGTTGAAATTGAAGTTGAAATTGAAGTTGAAATTGAAGTTGCAATTGAAGTTGAAATTGAAGTTGAAATTGAATTTGAAATTGAAGTTGAAATTGAAGTTGAATTTGAAGTTGAATTGAAGTTGAAATTGAAGTTGAAATTGAAGTTGAAATTGAAGTTGCATTTGAAGTTGAAATTGAAGTTGAAATTGAATTTGAAATTGAAGTTGAAATTGAAGTTGAAATTGAAGTTGAAATTGAAGTTGAAATTGAAGTTGAAATTGAAGTTGAAATTGAAGTTGAAATTGAAGTTGCAATTGAAGTTGAAATTGAAGTTGCAATTGAAGTTGAAATTGAAGTTGAAATTGAATTTGAAATTGAAGTTGAAATTGAAGTTGAAATTGAAGTTGAAATTGAAGTTGAAATTGAAGTTGAAATTGAAGTTGAAATTGAAGTTGAAATTGAAGTTGAAATTGAAGTTGAAATTGAAGTTGAAATTGAAATTGAAATTGAAGTTAAAATTGAAGTTGAAATTGAAGTTGAAATTGAAGTTGAAATTGAAGTTGAAATTGAAGTTGAAATTGAAGTTGAAATTGAAGTTGAAATTGAAGTTGAAATTAAAGTTGAAATTGAAGTTGAAATTGAAGTTGAAATTGAAGTTGCAATTGAAGTTGAAATTGAAGTTGAAATTGAATTTGAAATTGAAGTTGAAATTGAAGTTGAAATTGAAGTTGAAATTGAAGTTGAAATTGAAGTTGAAATTGAAGTTGAAATTGAAGTTGAAATTGAAGTTGAAATTGAAGTTGAAATTGAAGTTGAAATTGAAATTGAAATTGAAGTTAAAATTGAAGTTGAAATTGAAGTTGAAATTGAAGTTGAAGTTGAATTTGAAATTGAAGTTGAAATTGAAGTTAAAATTGAAGTTGAAATTGAAGTTGAAATTGAAGTTGAAATTGAAGTTGAAATTGAAGTTGAAATTGAAGTTGAAATTGAAGTTGAAATTGAAGTTGAAATTGAAAGTTGAAATTGAAATTGAAATTGAAATTGAAGTTGAAATTGAAGTTGAAATTGAAGTTGAAATTGAAGTTGAAATTGAAGTAGAAATTGAAGTTGAAATTGAAGTTGAAATTGAAGTTGAAATTGAAGTTGAAATTGAAGTTGAAATTGAAGTTGAAATTGAAGTTGAATTTGAAGTTGAATTTGAAGTTGAATTGAAGTTGAAATTGAAGTTGAAATTGAAGTTGAAATTGAAGTTGCAATTGAAGTTGAAATTGAAGTTGAAATTGAATTTGAAATTGAAGTTGAAATTGAAGTTGAAATTGAAGTTGAAATTGAAGTTGAAATTGAAGTTGAAATTGAAGTTGAAATTGAAGTTGAAATTGAAGTTGCAATTGAAGTTGAAATTGAAGTTGAAATTGAATTTGAAATTGAAGTTGAAATTGAAGTTGAATTTGAAGTTGAATTGAAGTTGAAATTGAAGTTGAAATTGAAGTTGAAATTGAAGTTGCATTTGAAGTTGAAATTGAAGTTGAAATTGAATTTGAAATTGAAGTTGAAATTGAAGTTGAAATTGAAGTTGAAATTGAAGTTGAAATTGAAGTTGAAATTGAAGTTGAAATTGAAGTTGAAATTGAAGTTGCAATTGAAGTTGAAATTGAAGTTGCAATTGAAGTTGAAATTGAAGTTGAAATTGAATTTGAAATTGAAGTTGAAATTGAAGTTGAAATTGAAGTTGAAATTGAAGTTGAAATTGAAGTTGAAATTGAAGTTGAAATTGAAGTTGAAATTGAAGTTGAAATTGAAGTTGAAATTGAAGTTGAAATTGAAATTGAAATTGAAGTTAAAATTGAAGTTGAAATTGAAGTTGAAATTGAAGTTGAAATTGAAGTTGAATTTGAAGTTGAATTTGAAGTTGAATTGAAGTTGAAATTGAAGTTGAAATTGAAGTTGAAATTGAAGTTGCAATTGAAGTTGAAATTGAAGTTGAAATTGAATTTGAAATTGAAGTTGAAATTGAAGTTGAAATTGAAGTTGAAATTGAAGTTGAAATTGAAGTTGAAATTGAAGATGAAATTGAAGTTGAAATTGAAGTTGAAATTGAAGTTGAAATTGAAGTTGCAATTGAAGTTGAAATTGAAGTTGAAATTGAATTTGAAATTGAAGTTGAAATTGAAGTTGAATTTGAAGTTGAATTGAAGTTGAAATTGAAGTTGAAATTGAAGTTGAAATTGAAGTTGCATTTGAAGTTGAAATTGAAGTTGAAATTGAATTTGAAATTGAAGTTGAAATTGAAGTTGAAATTGAAGTTGAAATTGAAGTTGAAATTGAAGTTGAAATTGAAGTTGAAATTGAAGTTGAAATTGAAGTTGCAATTGAAGTTGAAATTGAAGTTGCAATTGAAGTTGAAATTGAAGTTGAAATTGAATTTGAAATTGAAGTTGAAATTGAAGTTGAAATTGAAGTTGAAATTGAAGTTGAAATTGAAGTTGAAATTGAAGTTGAAATTGAAGTGGAAATTGAAGTTGAAAATGAAGTTGAAATTGAAGTTGAAATTGAAATTGAAATTGAAGTTAAAATTGAAGTTGAAATTGAAGTTGAAATTGAAGTTGAAATTGAAGTTGAAATTGAAGTTGAAATTGAAGTTGAAATTGAAGTTGAAATTGAAGTTGAAATTGAAGTTGAAATTGAAGTTGAAATTGAAGTTGAAATTGAAGTTGAAATTGAAGTTGAAATTGAAGTTGAAATTGAAGTTGCAATTGAAGTTGAAATTGAAGTTGAAATTGAATTTGAAATTGAAGTTGAAATTGAAGTTGAAATTGAAGTTGAAATTGAAGTTGAAATTGAAGTTGAAATTGAAGTTGAAATTGAAGTTGAAATTGAAATTGAAATTGAAGTTAAAATTGAAGTTGAAATTGAAGTTGAAATTGAAGTTGAAATTGAAGTTGAAATTGAAGTTGAAGATGAATTTGAAGTTGAAGTTGAACGTGAAGTTGAAGTTAAAGTTGAAGTTAAGTTGAAGTTAAGTTGAAGTTGAAGTTAAATTTGAAATTGAAGTTTAAGTTAAATTTGAAGTTAAAATTGAAGTTGAAATTGAAGTTAAAATTGAAGTTGAAATTGAAGTTGAAATTGAAGTTGAAATTGAAGTTGAAATTGAAGTTGAAATTGAAGTTGAAATTGAAGTTGAAATTGAAGTTGAAATTGGAGTTGAAATTGAAGTTGAAATTGAAGTTGAAATTGAAGTTGAAAGTGAAGTTGAAGTTAAAGTTGAAGTTAAAGTTGAAGTTAAGTTGAAGTTGAAGTTAAAATTGAAGTTGAAATTGAAGTTGAAAATGAAGTTGAAATTGAAGTTGAAATTGAAGTTGAAATTGAAGTTGAAATTGAAGTTGAATTTGAAGTTGAATTGAAGTTGAAATTGAAGTTGAAATTGAAGTTGAAATTGAAGTTGAAATTGAAGTTGAAATTGAAGTTGAAATTGAAGTTGAAATTGAAGTTGCAATTGAAGTTGAAATTGAAGTTGAAATTGAATTTGAAATTGAAGTTGAAATTGAAGTTGAAATTGAAGTTGAAATTGAAGTTGAAATTGAAGTTGAAATTTAAGTTGAAATTGAAGTTGAAATTGAAATTGAAATTGAAGTTAAAATTGAAGTTGAAATTGAAGTTGAAATTGAAGTTGAAAATGAAGTTGAAATTGAAGTTGAAATTGAAGTTGAAATTGAAGTTGAAGATGAATTTGAAGTTGAACTTGAACGTGAAGTTGAAGTTAAAGTTGAAGTTAAGTTGAAGTTAAGTTGAAGTTAAGTTGAAGTTAAGTTGAAGTTGAAGTTAAAATTGAAGTTGAAATTGAAGTTGAAAATGAAGTTGAAATTGAAGTTGAAATTGAAGTTGAAATTGAAGTTGAAATTGAAGTTGAATTTGAAGTTGAATTGAAGTTGAAATTGAAGTTGAAATTGAAGTTGAAATTGAAGTTGAAATTGAAGTTGAAATTGAAGTTGAAATTGAAGTTGAAGTTGATGTTGCAATTGAAGTTGAAATTGAAGTTGAAATTGAAGTTGAAATTGAAGTTGAAATTTAAATTTAAATTCAAGTTAAAATTGAAGTTGAAATTGAAGTTGAAATTGAAGTTGAAATTGAAGTTGAAATTGAAGTTAAAATTGAAGTTAAAATTGAAGTTGAAATTGAAGTTGAAATTGACATTGAAATTGAAGTTGAAATTGAAGTTGAAATTGAAGTTGAAATTGAAGTTGAAATTGAAGTTGAAATTGAAGTTGAAATTGAAGTTGAAATTGAAGTTGAAATTGAAGTTGATATTGAAGTTGAAATTAAAGTTAAAATTGAAGTTGAATTTGAAGTTGAAGTTGAAGTTGAATTTGAAATTGAACTTGAAAGTGATGTTGAAGTTGAAGTTGAAGTTAAGTTGAAGATGAATTTGAAGTTGAACTTGAAAGTCAAGTTGAAGTAGAAGTTGAAATTAAGTTGAAGTTGAAGTTAAGTTTGAAATTGAAGTTTAAGTTGAATTTGAAGATAAAATTGAAGTTGAAATTGAAGTTGAAATTGAATTTGAAATTGAAGTTGAAATTGAAGTTGAAATTGAAGTTGAAATTGAAGTTGAAATTGAAGTTAAAATTGAAGTTGAAATTGAAGTTGATATTGAAGTTGAAATTAAAGTTAAAATTGAAGTTGAATTTGAAGTTGAAGTTGAAGTTGAATTTGAAATTGAACTTGAAAGTGAAGTTGAAGTTGAAGTTGAAGTTAAGTTGAAGATGAATTTGAAGTTGAACTTGAAAGTCAAGTTGAAGTTGAAGTTGAAATTAAGTTGAAGTTGAAGTTAAGTTTGAAATTGAAGTTTAAGTTGAATTTGAAGTTGAAATTGAAGTTGAAATTGAAGTTGAAATTGAAGTTGAAATTGAAGTTGAAATTGAAGTTGAAATTGAAGTAGAAATTGAAGTTGAAATTGAAGTTGAAATTGAAGTTGAAATTGAAGTTGAAATTGAAGTTGAAGATGAAGCTGAAATTGAAGTTGAAATTGAAGTTGGAATTGAAGTTGAAATTGAAGTTAAAATTGAAGTTAAAATTGAAGTTGAAATTGAAGTTGAAATTGAAGTTGAAATTGAAGTTGAACTTGAACATGAAGTTGAAGTTGAAATTGAAGTTGAAATTGAAGTTAAAAATGAAGTTGAAATTGAAGTTGAAGTTAAGTTGAAGTTAAGTTGAAGTTGAAGTTAAGTTTGAAATTGAAGTTTAAGTTGAATTTGAAGTTAAAATTGAAGTTGAAATTGAAGTTGAAATTGAAGTTGAAATTGAAGTTGAAATTGAAGTTGAAATTGAAGTTGAAATTGAAGTTGAAATTGAAGTTGAAATTGAAGTTGAAATTGAAGTTGAAATTGAAGTTGCAATTGAAGTTGAAATTGAAGTTGAAATTGAAGTTGAAATTGAAGTTGAAATTGAAGTTGAAATTGAAGTTGAAATTGAAGTTGAAATTGAAATTGAAATTGAAGTTGAAATTGAAGTTGAAATTGAAGTTGAAATTGAAGTTGAAATTGAAGTTGAAATTGAAGTTGAAATTGAAGTTAAAATTGAAGTTGAAATTGAAGTTGAAATTGAAGTTGAAATTGAAGTTGAAATTGAAGTTAAAAATGAAGTTGAAATTGAAGTTGAAATTGAAGTTGTAATTGAAGTTAAAATTGAAGTTAATATTAAAGTTGAAATTAAAGTTGAAATTGAAGTTAAAACTGAAGTTTAAGTTTAATTGAAGTTAAGTTGAAGTTGAAGTTGAAATTCAAGTTGAAATTGAAGTTGAAATTGAAATTAAAATTGAAGTTGAAATTGAAGTTGAAATTGAAGTTGAAATTGAAGTTGAAATTGAAGTTAAAAATGAAGTTGAAATTGAAGTTGAAATTGAAGTTGAAATTGAAGTTGAAATTGAAGTTGAAATTGAAATTGAAATTGAAGTTGAAATTGAAGTTGAAATTGAAGTTGAAATTGAAGTTGAAATTGAAGTTGAAATTGAAGTTGAAATTGAAGTTAAAATTGAAGTTGAAATTGAAGTTGAAATTGAAGTTGAAATTGAAGTTAAAAATGAAGTTGAAATTGAAGTTGAAATTGAAGTTGAAATTGAAGTTGAAATTGAAGTTAAAATTGAAGTTAATATTGAAGTTGAAATTAAAGTTGAAATTGAAGTTAAAACTGAAGTTTAAGTTTAATTGAAGTTAAGTTGAAGTTGAAGTTGAAATTCAAGTTGAAATTGAAGTTGAAATTGAAGTTAAAATTGAAGTTGAAATTGAAGTTGAAATTGAAGTTGAAATTGAAGTTGAAATTGAAGTTAAAAATGAAGTTGAAATTGAAGTTGAAATTGAAGTTGAAATTGAAGTTGAAATTGAAGTTGAAATTGAAGTTGAAATTGAAGTTGCAATTGAAGTTGAAATTGAAGTTGAAATTGAAGTTGAAATTGAAGTTGAAATTGAAGTTGAAATTGAAGTTGAAATTGAAGTTGAAATTGAAGTTGAAATTGAAATTGAAATTGAAGTTGAAATTGAAGTTGAAATTGAAGTTGAAATTGAAGTTGAAATTGAAGTTGAAATTGAAGTTGAAATTGAAGTTAAAATTGAAGTTGAAATTGAAGTTGAAATTGAAGTTGAAATTGAAGTTGAAATTGAAGTTAAAAATGAAGTTGAAATTGAAGTTGAAATTGAAGTTGAAATTGAAGTTAAAATTGAAGTTAATATTAAAGTTGAAATTAAAGTTGAAATTGAAGTTAAAACTGAAGTTTAAGTTTAATTGAAGTTAAGTTGAAGTTGAAGTTGAAATTCAAGTTGAAATTGAAGTTGAAATTGAAATTAAAATTGAAGTTGAAATTGAAGTTGAAATTGAAGTTGAAATTGAAGTTGAAATTGAAGTTAAAAATGAAGTTGAAATTGAAGTTGAAATTGAAGTTAAAATTGAAGTTAAAACTGAAGTTGAATTTTGAAGTTGAAATTGAAGTTGAAATTGAAGTTGAAATTGAAGTTGAAATTGAAGTTGAAATTGAAGTTGAAATTGAAGTTGAAATTGAAGTTGAAATTGAAATTGAAATTGAAGTTGAAATTGAAGTTGAAATTGAAGTTGAAATTGAAGTTGAAATTGAAGTTGAAATTGAAGTTGAAATTGAAGTTAAAATTGAAGTTGAAATTGAAGTTGAAATTGAAGTTGAAATTGAAGTTAAAAATGAAGTTGAAATTGAAGTTGAAATTGAAGTTGAAATTGAAGTTGAAATTGAAGTTAAAATTGAAGTTAATATTGAAGTTGAAATTAAAGTTGAAATTGAAGTTAAAACTGAAGTTTAAGTTTAATTGAAGTTAAGTTGAAGTTGAAGTTGAAATTCAAGTTGAAATTGAAGTTGAAATTGAAGTTGAAATTGAAGTTAAAATTGAAGTTGAAATTGAAGTTGAAATTGAAGTTGAAATTGAAGTTGAAATTGAAGTTAAAAATGAAGTTGAAATTGAAGTTGAAATTGAAGTTGAAATTGAAGTTTAAGTTTAATTGAAGTTAAGTTGAAGTTGAAGTTGAAATTCAAGTTGAAATTGAAGTTGAAATTGAAGTTAAAATTGAAGTTGAAATTGAAGTTGAAATTGAAGTTGAAATTGAAGTTGAAATTGAAGTTAAAAATGAAGTTGAAATTGAAGTTGAAATTGAAGTTGAAATTGAAGTTAAAATTGAAGTTAAAACTGAAGTTGAAGTTTAATTGAAGTTAAGTTGAAGTTGAAGTTAAGTTTGAAATTGAAGTTGAAGTTTGAATTGAAGTTGAAATTGAAATTTAAATTCAAGTTAAAATTGAAGTTTAAATTGAAGTTGAAATTGAAGTTGAAATTGAAGTTGAAATTGAAGTTGAAATTGAAGTTGAAATTGAAGTTGAAATTGAAGTTGAAATTGAAGTTGAAATTGAAATTTAAATTCAAGTTAAAATTGAAGTTGAAATTGAAGTTGAAATTGAAGTTGAAATTGAAGTTGAAATTGAAGTTAAAATTGAAGTTAAAATTGAAGTTGAAATTGAAGTTGAAATTGACATTGAAATTGAAGTTGAAATTGAAGTTGAAATTGAAGTTGAAATTGAAGTTGAAATCGAAGTTGAAATTGAAGTTGAAATTGAAGTTGAAATTGAAGTTGCAATTGAAGTTGAAATTGAAGTTGAAATTGAAGTTGAAATTGAAGTTGAAATTGAAGTTGAAACTGAAGTTGAAATTGAAATTGAAATTGAAGTTAAAATTGAAGTTGAAAGTGAAGTTGAAATTGAAGATGAAATTGAAGTTGAAATTGAAGTTGAAATTGAAGTTAAAATTGAAGTTGAAATTGAAGTTGAAATTGAAGTTGAAATTGAAGTTGAAATTGAAGTTGAAATTGGAGTTGAAATTGAAGTTGAAATTGAAGTTGAAATTGAAAGTTGAAATTGAAAGTTGAAATTGAAAGTTGAAATTGAAATTGAAATTGAACTTGAAGTTGAAATTGAAGTTTAAATTGAAGTAGAAATTGAAGTTAAAATTGAAGTTTAAGTTTAATTGAAGTTAAAGTTGAAGATGAATTTGAAGTTGAACTTGAAAGTGAAGTTGAAGTTGAAGTTAAGTTGAAGATGAATTTGAAGTTGAACTTGAAAGTGAAGTTGAACTTGAAGTTGAAATTAAGTTGAAGTTGAAGTTGAAATTGAAGTTGAAATTGAAGTTGAAATTGAAGTTAAAATTGAAGTTGAAATTGAAGTTGATATTGAAGTTGAAATTAAAGTTAAAATTGAAGTTGAATTTGAAGTTGAAGTTGAAGTTGAATTTGAAATTGAACTTGAAAGTGAAGTTGAAGTTGAAGTTGAAGTTAAGTTGAAGATGAATTTGAAGTTGAACTTGAAAGTCAAGTTGAAGTAGAAGTTGAAATTAAGTTGAAGTCGAAGTTAAGTTTGAAATTGAAGTTTAAGTTGAATTTGAAGTTAAAATTGAAGTTGAAATTGAAGTTGAAATTGAAGTTGAAATTGAAGTTGAAATTGAAGTTGAAATTGAAGTTGAAATTGAAGTTGAAATTGAAGTTAAAATTGAAGTTCAAATTGAAGTTGATATTGAAGTTGAAATTAAAGTTAAAATTGAAGTTGAATTTGAAGTTGAAGTTGAAGTTGAATTTGAAATTGAACTTGAAAGTGAAGTTGAAGTTGAAGTTGAAGTTAAGTTGAAGATGAATTTGAAGTTGAACTTGAAAGTCAAGTTGAAGTTGAAGTTGAAATTAAGTTGAAGTTGAAGTTAAGTTTGAAATTGAAGTTTAAGTTGAATTTGAAGTTAAAATTGAAGTTGAAATTGAAGTTGAAATTGAAGTTGAAATTGAAGTTGAAATTGAAGTTGAAATTGAAGTAGAAATTGAAGTTGAAATTGAAGTTGAAATTGAAGTTGAAATTGAAGTTGAAATTGAAGTTGAAATTGAAGTTGAAATTGAAGTTGAAATTGAAGTTGGAATTGAAGTTGAAATTGAAGTTAAAATTGAAGTTAAAATTGAAGTTGAAATTGAAGTTGAAATTGAAGTTGAAATTGAAGTTGAACTTGAACATGAAGTTGAAGTTGAAGTTGAAATTGAAGTTGAAATTGAAGTTAAAAATGAAGTTGAAATTGAAGTTGAAGTTAAGTTGAAGTTAAGTTGAAGTTGAAGTTAAGTTTGAAATTGAAGTTTAAGTTGAATTTGAAGTTAAAATTGAAGTTGAAATTGAAGTTGAAATTGAAGTTGAAATTGAAGTTGAAATTGAAGTTGAAATTGAAGTTGAAATTGAAGTTGAAATTGAAGTTGAAATTGAAGTTGAAATTGAAGTTGCAATTGAAGTTGAAATTGAAGTTGAAATTGAAGTTGAAATTGAAGTTGAAATTGAAGTTGAAATTGAAGTTGAAATTGAAGTTGAAATTGAAGTTGAAATTGAAATTGAAGTTGAAATTGAAGTTGAAATTGAAGTTGAAATTGAAGTTGAAATTGAAGTTGAAATTGAAGTTGAAATTGAAGTTAAAATTGAAGTTGAAATTGAAGTTGAAATTGAAGTTGAAATTGAAGTTGAAATTGAAGTTAAAAATGAAGTTGAAATTGAAGTTGAAATTGAAGTTGAAATTGAAGTTAAAATTGAAGTTAATATTAAAGTTGAAATTAAAGTTGAAATTGAAGTTAAAACTGAAGTTTAAGTTTAATTGAAGTTAAGTTGAAGTTGAAGTTGAAATTCAAGTTGAAATTGAAGTTGAAATTGAAATTAAAATTGAAGTTGAAATTGAAGTTGAAATTGAAGTTGAAATTGAAGTTGAAATTGAAGTTGAAATTGAAGTTAAAAATAAAGTTGAAATTGAAGTTGAAATTGAAGTTGAAATTGAAGTTAAAATTGAAGTTAAAACTGAAGTTGAAATTGAAGTTGAAATTGAAGTTGAAATTGAAGTTGAAATTGAAGTTGAAATTGAAGTTGAAATTGAAGTTGAAATTGAAGTTGAAATTGAAGTTGAAATTGAAATTGAAGTTGAAATTGAAGTTGAAATTGAAGTTGAAATTGAAGTTGAAATTGAAGTTGAAATTGAAGTTGAAATTGAAGTTAAAATTGAAGTTGAAATTGAAGTTGAAATTGAAGTTGAAATTGAAGTTAAAAATGAAGTTGAAATTGAAGTTGAAAATGAAGTTGAAATTGAAGTTGAAATTGAAGTTAAAATTGAAGTTAATATTGAAGTTGAAATTAAAGTTGAAATTGAAGTTAAAACTGAAGTTTAAGTTTAATTGAAGTTAAGTTGAAGTTGAAGTTGAAATTCAAGTTGAAATTGAAGTTGAAATTGAAGTTAAAATTGAAGTTGAAATTGAAGTTGAAATTGAAGTTGAAATTGAAGTTGAAATTGAAGTTAAAAATGAAGTTGAAATTGAAGTTGAAATTGAAGTTGAAATTGAAGTTAAAATTGAAGTTAAAACTGAAGTTGAAGTTTAATTGAAGTTAAGTTGAAGTTGAAGTTAAGTTTGAAATTGAAGTTGAAGTTTGAATTGAAGTTGAAATTGAAATTTAAATTCAAGTTAAAATTGAAGTTGAAATTGAAGTTGAAATTGAAGTTGAAATTGAAGTTGAAATTGAAGTTGAAATTGAAGTTGAAATTGAAATTTAAATTCAAGTTAAAATTGAAGTTGAAATTGAAGTTGAAATTGAAGTTGAAATTGAAGTTGAAATTGAAGTTGAAATTGAAGTTAAAATTGAAGTTAAAATTGAAGTTGAAATTGAAGTTGAAATTGACATTGAAATTGAAGTTGAAATTGAAGTTGAAATTGAAGTTGAAATTGAAATTGAAATTGAAGTTGAAATCGAAGTTGAAATTGAAGTTGAAATCGAAGTTGAAATTGAAGTTGAAATTGAAGTTGAAATTGAAGTTGCAATTGAAGTTGAAATTGAAGTTGAAATTGAAGTTGAAGTTGATATTGAAGTTGAAATTAAAGTTAAAATTGAAGTTGAATTTGAAGTTGAAGTTGAAGTTGAATTTGAAATTGAACTTGAAAGTGAAGTTGAAGTTGAAGTTGAAGTTGAAATTGAAGTTGAAATTGAAGTTGAAATTGAAGTTGCAATTGAAGTTGAAATTGAAGTTGAAATTGAAGTTGAAATTGAAGTTGAAATTGAAGTTGAAATTGAAGTTGCAATTGAAGTTGAAATTGAAGTTGAAATTGAAGTTGAAATTGACATTGAAATTGAAGTTGAAATTGAAGTTGAAATTGAAGTTGAAATTGAAGTTGAAATTGAAGTTGAAATTGAAGTTGAAATTGAAGTTGAAATTGAAGTTGAAATTGAAATTGAAGTTGAAATTGAAGTTGAAATTGAAGTTGAAATTGAAGTTGAAATTGAAGTTGAAATTGAAGTTGAAATTGAAGTTAAAATTGAAGTTGAAATTGAAGTTGAAATTGAAGTTGAAATTGAAGTTAAAAATGAAGTTGAAATTGAAGTTGAAAATGAAGTTGAAATTGAAGTTGAAATTGAAGTTAAAATTGAAGTTAATATTGAAGTTGAAATTAAAGTTGAAATTGAAGTTAAAACTGAAGTTTAAGTTTAATTGAAGTTAAGTTGAAGTTGAAGTTGAAATTCAAGTTGAAATTGAAGTTGAAATTGAAGTTAAAATTGAAGTTGAAATTGAAGTTGAAATTGAAGTTGAAATTGAAGTTGAAATTGAAGTTAAAAATGAAGTTGAAATTGAAGTTGAAATTGAAGTTGAAATTGAAGTTAAAATTGAAGTTAAAACTGAAGTTGAAGTTTAATTGAAGTTAAGTTGAAGTTGAAGTTAAGTTTGAAATTGAAGTTGAAGTTTGAATTGAAGTTGAAATTGAAATTTAAATTCAAGTTAAAATTGAAGTTGAAATTGAAGTTGAAATTGAAGTTGAAATTGAAGTTGAAATTGAAGTTGAAATTGAAGTTGAAATTGAAATTTAAATTCAAGTTAAAATTGAAGTTGAAATTGAAGTTGAAATTGAAGTTGAAATTGAAGTTGAAATTGAAGTTGAAATTGAAGTTAAAATTGAAGTTAAAATTGAAGTTGAAATTGAAGTTGAAATTGACATTGAAATTGAAGTTGAAATTGAAGTTGAAATTGAAGTTGAAATTGAAATTGAAATTGAAGTTGAAATCGAAGTTGAAATTGAAGTTGAAATCGAAGTTGAAATTGAAGTTGAAATTGAAGTTGAAATTGAAGTTGCAATTGAAGTTGAAATTGAAGTTGAAATTGAAGTTGAAGTTGATATTGAAGTTGAAATTAAAGTTAAAATTGAAGTTGAATTTGAAGTTGAAGTTGAAGTTGAATTTGAAATTGAACTTGAAAGTGAAGTTGAAGTTGAAGTTGAAGTTGAAATTGAAGTTGAAATTGAAGTTGAAATTGAAGTTGCAATTGAAGTTGAAATTGAAGTTGAAATTGAAGTTGAAATTGAAGTTGAAATTGAAGTTGAAATTGAAGTTGCAATTGAAGTTGAAATTGAAGTTGAAATTGAAGTTGAAATTGACATTGAAATTGAAGTTGAAATTGAAGTTGAAATTGAAGTTGAAATTGAAGTTGAAATTGAAGTTGAAATTAAATTTGAAATTGAAGTTGAAATCGAAGTTGAAATTGAAGTTGAAATTGAAGTTGATATTGAAGTTGCAATTGAAGTTGAAATTGAAGTTGAAATTGAAGTTGAAATTGAAGTTGAAATTGAAGTTGAAACTGAAGTTGAAATTGAAATTGAAATTGAAGTTGAAATTGAAGTTGAAAGTGAAGTTGAAATTGAAGATGAAATTGAAGTTGAAATTGAAGTTGAAATTGAAGTTAAAATTGAAGTTGAAATTGAAGTTGATATTGAAGTTGAAATTAAAGTTAAAATTGAAGTTGAATTTGAAGTTGAAGTTGAAGTTGAATTTGAAATTGAACTTGAAAGTGAAGTTGAAGTTGAAGTTGAAGTTAAGTTGAAGATGAATTTGAAGTTGAACTTGAAAGTCAAGTTGAAGTTGAAGTTGAAATTAAGTTGAAGTTGAAGTTAAGTTTGAAATTGAAGTTTAAGTTGAATTTGAAGTTAAAATTGAAGTTGAAATTGAAGTTGAAATTGAAGTTGAAATTGAAGTTGAAATTGAAGTTGAAATTGAAGTTGAAATTGAAGTTGAAATTGAAGTTGAAATTGGAGTTGAAATTGAAGTTGAAATTGAAGTTGAAATTGAAAGTTGAAATTGAAAGTTAAAATTGAAATTGAAATTGAACTTGAAGTTGAAATTGAAGTTTAAATTGAAGTTGAAATTGAAGTTAAAATTGAAGTTTAAGTTTAATTGAAGTTAAAGTTGAAGATGAATTTGAAGTTGAACTTGAAAGTGAAGTTGAAGTTGAAGTTAAGTTGAAGACGAATTTGAAGTTGAACTTGAAAGTGAAGTTGAACTTGAAGTTGAAATTGAAGTTAAAATTGAAGTTGAAATTTAAGTTGAAATTGAAGTTGAAATTGAAGTTAAATTGAAGTTAAAAATGAAGTTGAAATTGAAGTTGAAATTGAAGTTGAAATTGAAGTTAAAATTGAAGTTAAATTTGAAGTTGAAATTAAAGTTGAAATTGAAGTTAAAACTGAAGTTTAAGTTTAATTGAAGTTAAGTTGAAGTTGAAGTTGAAGTTGAAGTTGAAGTTAAAGTTGAAGTTGAAATTGAAGTTGAAATTGATGTTGAAATTAAAGTTGAAATTAAAGTTGAATTTAAGTTGAAGATGAATTTGAAGTTGAACTTGAAAGTGAAGTTGAAGTTAAAGTTGAAGTTAAGTTGAAGTTGAAGTTAAGTTTGAAATTGAAGTTTAAGTTGAATTTGAAATTAAAATTGAAGTTGAAATTGAAGTTGAAATTGAAGTTGAAATTGAAGTTGAAATTGAAGTTGAAAGTGAAGTTGAAATTGAAGATGAAATTGAAGTTGAAATTGAAGTTGAAATTGAAGTTAAAATTGAAGTTGAAATTGAAGTTGATATTGAAGTTGAAATTGAAGTTGAAATTGAAGTTGAAATTGAAGTTGAAATTGAAGTTGAAATTGAAGTTGAAATTGAAGTTGAAATTGAAGTTGAAACTGAAGTTGAAATTGAAATTGAAATTGAAGTTGAAATTGAAGTTGAAATTGAATTTGAAACTGAAGTTGAAATTGAAATTGAAATTGAAGTTGAAATTGAAGTTGAAAGTGAAGTTGAAATTGAAGATGAAATTGAAGTTGAAATTGAAGTTGAAATTGAAGTTAAAATTGAAGTTGAAATTGAAGTTGATATTGAAGTTGAAATTAAAGTTAAAATTGAAGTTGAATTTGAAGTTGAAGTTGAAGTTGAATTTGAAATTGAAGATGAAAGTGAAGTTGAAGTTGAAGTTGAAGTTAAGTTGAAGATGAATTTGAAGTTGAACTTGAAAGTCAAGTTGAAGTTGAAGTTGAAATTGAAATTGAAGTAGAAATTGAAGTTGAAATTGAAGTTGAAATTGAAGTTGAAATTGAAGTTGAAATTGAAGTTGAAATTGAAGTTGAAATTGAAGTTGGAATTGAAGTTGAAATTGAAGTTAAAATTGAAGTTAAAATTGAAGTTGAAATTGAAGTTGAAATTGAAGTTGAAATTGAAGTTGAACTTGAACATGAAGTTGAAGTTAAAGTTGAAGTTAAGTTGAAGTTAAGTTGAAGTTGAAGTTAAGTTTGAAATTGAAGTTTAAGTTGAATTTGAAGTTAAAATTGAAGTTGAAATTGAAGTTGAAATTGAAGTTGAAATTGAAGTTGAAATTGAAGTTGAAATTGAAGTTGAAATTGAAGTTGATATTGAAGTTGCAATTGAAGTTGAAATTGAAGTTGAAATTGAAGTTGAAATTGAAGTTGAAATTGAAGTTGAAACTGAAGTTGAAATTGAAATTGAAATTGAAGTTGAAATTGAAGTTGAAAGTGAAGTTGAAATTGAAGATGAAATTGAAGTTGAAATTGAAGTTGCAATTGAAGTTGAAATTGAAGTTGAAATTGAAGTTGAAATTGAAGTTGAAATTGAAGTTGAAATTGAAGTTGAAATTGAAGTTGATATTGAAGTTGCAATTGAAGTTGAAATTGAAGTTGAAATTGAAGTTGAAATTGAAGTTGAAATTGAAGTTGAAATTGAAGTTGAAACTGAAGTTGAAATTGAAATTAAAATTGAAGTTGAAATTGAAGTTGAAAGTGAAGTTGAAATTGAAGATGAAATTGAAGTTGAAATTGAAGTTGAAATTGAAGTTAAAATTGAAGTTGAAATTGAAGTTGATATTGAAGTTGAAATTAAAGTTAAAATTGAAGTTGAATTTGAAGTTGAAGTTGAAGTTGAATTTGAAATTGAACTTGAAAGTGAAGTTGAAGTTGAAGTTGAAGTTAAGTTGAAGATGAATTTGAAGTTGAACTTGAAAGTCAAGTTGAAGTTGAAGTTGAAATTAAGTTGAAGTTGAAGTTAAGTTTGAAATTGAAGTTTAAGTTGAATTTGAAGTTAAAATTGAAGTTGAAATTGAAGTTGAAATTGAAGTTGAAATTGAAGTTGAAATTGAAGTTGAAATTGAAGTTGAAATTGAAGTTGAAATTGAAGTTGAAATTGGAGTTGAAATTGAAGTTGAAATTGAAGTTGAAATTGAAAGTTGAAATTGAAATTGAAATTGAACTTGAAGTTGAAATTGAAGTTTAAATTGAAGTTGAAATTGAAGTTAAAATTGAAGTTTAAGTTTAATTGAAGTTAAAGTTGAAGATGAATTTGAAGTTGAACTTGAAAGTGAAGTTGAAGTTGAAGTTAAGTTGAAGATGAATTTGAAGTTGAACTTGAAAGTGAAGTTGAACTTGAAGTTGAAATTAAGTTGAAGTTGAAGTTAAGTTTGAAATTGAAGTTTAAGTTGAATTTGAAATTAAAATTGAAGTTGAAATTGAAGTTGAAATTGAAGTTGAAATTGAAGTTGAAATTGAAGTAGAAATTGAAGTTGAAATTGAAGTTGAAATTGAAGTTGAAATTGAAGTTGAAATTGAAGTTGAAATTGAAGTTGAAATTGAAGTTGAAATTGAAGTTGAAATTGAAGTTAAAATTGAAGTTGAAATTGAAGTTGAAATTGAAGTTGAAATTGAAGTTGAAATTGAAAGTTGAAATTGAAAGTTAAAATTGAAATTGAAATTGAACTTGAAGTTGAAATTGAAGTTTAAATTGAAGTTGAAATTGAAGTTAAAATTGAAGTTTAAGTTTAATTGAAGTTAAAGTTGAAGATGAATTTGAAGTTGAACTTGAAAGTGAAGTTGAAGTTGAAGTTAAGTTGAAGACGAATTTGAAGTTGAACTTGAAAGTGAAGTTGAACTTGAAGTTGAAATTGAAGTTAAAATTGAAGTTGAAATTGAAGTTGAAATTGAAGTTGAAATTGAAGTTGAAATTGAAGTTAAAAATGAAGTTGAAATTGAAGTTGAAATTGAAGTTGAAATTGAAGTTAAAATTGAAGTTAAATTTGAAGTTGAAATTAAAGTTGAAATTGAAGTTAAAACTGAAGTTTAAGTTTAATTGAAGTTAAGTTGAAGTTGAAGTTGAAGTTGAAGTTGAAGTTAAAGTTGAAGTGAAATTGAAGTTGAAATTGATGTTGAAATTAAAGTTGAAATTAAAGTTGAATTTAAGTTGAAGATGAATTTGAAGTTGAACTTGAAAGTGAAGTTGAAGTTAAAGTTGAAGTTAAGTTGAAGTTGAAGTTAAGTTTGAAATTGAAGTTTAAGTTGAATTTGAAATTAAAATTGAAGTTGAAATTGAAGTTGAAATTGAAGTTGAAATTGAAGTTGAAATTGAAGTTGAAAGTGAAGTTGAAATTGAAGATGAAATTGAAGTTGAAATTGAAGTTGAAATTGAAGTTAAAATTGAAGTTGAAATTGAAGTTGATATTGAAGTTGAAATTGAAGTTGAAATTGAAGTTGAAATTGAAGTTGAAATTGAAGTTGAAATTGAAGTTGAAATTGAAGTTGAAATTGAAGTTGAAACTGAAGTTGAAATTGAAATTGAAATTGAAGTTGAAATTGAAGTTGAAATTGAATTTGAAACTGAAGTTGAAATTGAAATTGAAATTGAAGTTGAAATTGAAGTTGAAAGTGAAGTTGAAATTGAAGATGAAATTGAAGTTGAAATTGAAGTTGAAATTGAAGTTAAAATTGAAGTTGAAATTGAAGTTGATATTGAAGTTGAAATTAAAGTTAAAATTGAAGTTGAATTTGAAGTTGAAGTTGAAGTTGAATTTGAAATTGAACTTGAAAGTGAAGTTGAAGTTGAAGTTGAAGTTAAGTTGAAGATGAATTTGAAGTTGAACTTGAAAGTCAAGTTGAAGTTGAAGTTGAAATTGAAATTGAAGTAGAAATTGAAGTTGAAATTGAAGTTGAAATTGAAGTTGAAATTGAAGTTGAAATTGAAGTTGAAATTGAAGTTGAAATTGAAGTTGGAATTGAAGTTGAAATTGAAGTTAAAATTGAAGTTAAAATTGAAGTTGAAATTGAAGTTGAAATTGAAGTTGAAATTGAAGTTGAACTTGAACATGAAGTTGAAGTTAAAGTTGAAGTTAAGTTGAAGTTAAGTTGAAGTTGAAGTTAAGTTTGAAATTGAAGTTTAAGTTGAATTTGAAGTTAAAATTGAAGTTGAAATTGAAGTTGAAATTGAAGTTGAAATTGAAGTTGAAATTGAAGTTGAAATTGAAGTTGATATTGAAGTTGCAATTGAAGTTGAAATTGAAGTTGAAATTGAAGTTGAAATTGAAGTTGAAATTGAAGTTGAAACTGAAGTTGAAATTGAAATTGAAATTGAAGTTGAAATTGAAGTTGAAACTGAAGTTGAAATTGAAATTGAAATTGAAGTTGAAATTGAAGTTGAAAGTGAAGTTGAAATTGAAGATGAAATTGAAGTTGAAATTGAAGTTGCAATTGAAGTTGAAATTGAAGTTGAAATTGAAGTTGAAATTGAAGTTGAAATTGAAGTTGAAATTGAAGTTGATATTGAAGTTGCAATTGAAGTTGAAATTGAAGTTGAAATTGAAGTTGAAATTGAAGTTGAAATTGAAGTTGAAACTGAAGTTGAAATTGAAATTAAAATTGAAGTTGAAATTGAAGTTGAAAGTGAAGTTGAAATTGAAGATGAAATTGAAGTTGAAATTGAAGTTGAAATTGAAGTTAAAATTGAAGTTGAAATTGAAGTTGATATTGAAGTTGAAATTAAAGTTAAAATTGAAGTTGAATTTGAAGTTGAAGTTGAAGTTGAATTTGAAATTGAACTTGAAAGTGAAGTTGAAGTTGAAGTTGAAGTTAAGTTGAAGATAAATTTGAAGTTGAACTTGAAAGTCAAGTTGAAGTTGAAGTTGAAATTAAGTTGAAGTTGAAGTTAAGTTTGAAATTGAAGTTTAAGTTGAATTTGAAGTTAAAATTGAAGTTGAAATTGAAGTTGAAATTGAAGTTGAAATTGAAGTTGAAATTGAAGTTGAAATTGAAGTTGAAATTGAAGTTGAAATTGAAGTTGAAATTGGAGTTGAAATTGAAGTTGAAATTGAAGTTGAAATTGAAAGTTGAAATTGAAATTGAAATTGAACTTGAAGTTGAAATTGAAGTTTAAATTGAAGTTGAAATTGAAGTTAAAATTGAAGTTTAAGTTTAATTGAAGTTAAAGTTGAAGATGAATTTGAAGTTGAACTTGAAAGTGAAGTTGAAGTTGAAGTTGAAATTAAGTTGAAGTTGAAGTTAAGTTTGAAATTGAAGTTTAAGTTGAATTTGAAATTAAAATTGAAGTTGAAATTGAAGTTGAAATTGAAGTTGAAATTGAAGTAGAAATTGAAGTTGAAATTGAAGTTGAAATTGAAGTTGAAATTGAAGTTGAAATTGAAGTTGAAATTGAAGTTGAAATTGAAGTTGAAATTGAAGTTGAAATTGAAGTTAAAATTGAAGTTGAAATTGAAGTTGAAATTGAAGTTGAAATTGAAGTTGAAATTGAAGTTAAAAATGAAGTTGAAATTGAAGTTGAAATTGAAGTTGAAATTGAAGTTAAAATTGAAGTTAAATTTGAAGTTGAAATTAAAGTTGAAATTGAAGTTAAAACTGAAGTTTAAGTTTAATTGAAGTTAAGTTGAAGATGAAGTTGAAGTTGAAGTTGAAGTTAAAGTTGAAGTTGAAATTGAAGTTGAAATTGATGTTGAAATTAAAGTTGAAATTAAAGTTGAATTTAAGTTGAAGATGAATTTGAAGTTGAACTTGAAAGTGAAGTTGAAGTTAAAGTTGAAGTTAAGTTGAAGTTGAAGTTAAGTTTGAAATTGAAGTTTAAGTTGAATTTGAAATTAAAATTGAAGTTGAAATTGAAGTTGAAATTGAAGTTGAAATTGAAGTTGAAATTGAAGTTGAAATTGAAGTTGAAATTGAATTTGAAATTGAAGTTGAAATTGAAGTTGAAATTGAAGTTGAAATTGAAATTAAAATTGAAGTTGGAATTGAAGTTGAAATTGAAGTTGAAGTTGAAGTTGAAATTAAAGTTGAAATTGAAGTTGAAATTGAAATTGAAATTGAAATTGAAGTTGAAATTGAAGTTGAAATTGAAGTTGAAATAGAAGTTGAAATTGAAATTGAAATTGAAGTTGAAATTGAAATTGAAAGTGAAGTTGAAATTGAAGATGAAATTGAAGTTGAAATTGAAGTTGAAATTGAAGTTAAAATTGAAGTTGAAATTGAAGTTGATATTGAAGTTGAAATTGAAGTTGAAATTGAAGTTGAAATTGAAGTTGAAATTGAAGTTGAAATCGAAGTTGAAATTGAAGTTGAAATTGAAGTTGAAATTGAAGTTGCAATTGAAGTTGAAATTGAAGTTGAAATTGAAGTTGAAATTGAAGTTGAAATTGAAGTTGAAACTGAAGTTGAAATTGAAATTGAAATTGAAGTTGAAATTGAAGTTGAAATTGAAGTTGAAACTGAAGTTGAAATTGAAATTGAAATTGAAGTTGAAATTGAAGTTGAAAGTGAAGTTGAAATTGAAGATGAAATTGAAGTTGAAATTGAAGTTGAAATTGAAGTTAAAATTGAAGTTGAAATTGAAGTTGATATTGAAGTTGAAATTAAAGTTAAAATTGAAGTTGAATTTGAAGTTGAAGTTGAAGTTGAATTTGAAATTGAACTTGAAAGTGAAGTTGAAGTTGAAGTTGAAGTTAAGTTGAAGATGAATTTGAAGTTGAACTTGAAAGTCAAGTTGAAGTTGAAGTTGAAATTGAAATTGAAGTAGAAATTGAAGTTGAAATTGAAGTTGAAATTGAAGTTAAAAATGAAGTTGAAATTGAAGTTGAAATTGAAGTTGAAATTGAAGTTAAAATTGAAGTTAAATTTGAAGTTGAAATTAAAGTTGAAATTGAAGTTAAAACTGAAGTTTAAGTTTAATTGAAGTTAAGTTGAAGTTGAAGTTGAAGTTGAAGTTGAAGTTAAAGTTGAAGTTGAAATTGAAGTTGAAATTGATGTTGAAATTAAAGTTGAAATTAAAGTTGAATTTAAGTTGAAGATGAATTTGAAGTTGAACTTGAAAGTGAAGTTGAAGTTAAAGTTGAAGTTAAGTTGAAGTTGAAGTTAAGTTTGAAATTGAAGTTTAAGTTGAACTTGAAATTAAAATTGAAGTTGAAATTGAAGTTGAAATTGAAGTTGAAATTGAAGTTGAAATTGAAGTTGAAATTGAAGTTGAAATTGAATTTGAAATTGAAGTTGAAATTGAAGTTGAAATTGAAGTTGAAATTGAAATTAAAATTGAAGTTGGAATTGAAGTTGAAATTGAAGTTGAAGTTGAAGTTGAAATTAAAGTTGAAATTGAAGTTGAAATTGAAATTGAAATTGAAATTGAAGTTTAAATTGAAGTTGAAATTGAAGTTGAAATTGAAGTTGAAATTGAAATTGAAATTGAAGTTGAAATTGAAATTGAAAGTGAAGTTGAAATTGAAGATGAAATTGAAGTTGAAATTGAAGTTGAAATTGAAGTTAAAATTGAAGTTGAAATTGAAGTTGATATTGAAGTTGAAATTGAAGTTGAAATTGAAGTTGAAATTGAAGTTGAAATTGAAGTTGAAATTGAAGTTGAAATTGAAATTGAAATTGAAGTTGAAATTGAAGTTGAAATTGAAGTTGAAATTGAAGTTGAAATTGAAGTTGATATTGAAGTTGCAATTGAAGTTGAAATTGAAGTTGAAATTGAAGTTGAAATTGAAGTTGAAATTGAAGTTGAAACTGAAGTTGAAATTGAAATTAAAATTGAAGTTGAAATTGAAGTTGAAAGTGAAGTTGAAATTGAAGATGAAATTGAAGTTGAAATTGAAGTTGAAATTGAAAGTTGAAATTGAAAGTTAAAATTGAAATTGAAATTGAACTTGAAGTTGAAATTGAAGTTTAAATTGAAGTTGAAATTGAAGTTAAAATTGAAGTTTAAGTTTAATTGAAGTTAAAGTTGAAGATGAATTTGAAGTTGAACTTGAAAGTGAAGTTGAAGTTGAAGTTAAGTTGAAGACGAATTTGAAGTTGAACTTGAAAGTGAAGTTGAACTTGAAGTTGAAATTGAAGTTAAAATTGAAGTTGAAATTGAAGTTGAAATTGAAGTTGAAATTGAAGTTGAAATTGAAGTTAAAAATGAAGTTGAAATTGAAGTTGAAATTGAAGTTGAAATTGAAGTTAAAATTGAAGTTAAATTTGAAGTTGAAATTAAAGTTGAAATTGAAGTTAAAACTGAAGTTTAAGTTTAATTGAAGTTAAGTTGAAGTTGAAGTTGAAGTTGAAGTTGAAGTTAAAGTTGAAGTTGAAATTGAAGTTGAAATTGATGTTGAAATTAAAGTTGAAATTAAAGTTGAATTTAAGTTGAAGATGAATTTGAAGTTGAACTTGAAAGTGAAGTTGAAGTTAAAGTTGAAGTTAAGTTGAAGTTGAAGTTAAGTTTGAAATTGAAGTTTAAGTTGAATTTGAAATTAAAATTGAAGTTGAAATTGAAGTTGAAATTGAAGTTGAAATTGAAGTTGAAATTGAAGTTGAAAGTGAAGTTGAAATTGAAGATGAAATTGAAGTTGAAATTGAAGTTGAAATTGAAGTTAAAATTGAAGTTGAAATTGAAGTTGATATTGAAGTTGAAATTGAAGTTGAAATTGAAGTTGAAATTGAAGTTGAAATTGAAGTTGAAATTGAAGTTGAAATTGAAGTTGAAATTGAAGTTGAAATTGAAGTTGAAACTGAAGTTGAAATTGAAATTGAAATTGAAGTTGAAATTGAAGTTGAAATTGAATTTGAAACTGAAGTTGAAATTGAAATTGAAATTGAAGTTGAAATTGAAGTTGAAAGTGAAGTTGAAATTGAAGATGAAATTGAAGTTGAAATTGAAGTTGAAATTGAAGTTAAAATTGAAGTTGAAATTGAAGTTGATATTGAAGTTGAAATTAAAGTTAAAATTGAAGTTGAATTTGAAGTTGAAGTTGAAGTTGAATTTGAAATTGAACTTGAAAGTGAAGTTGAAGTTGAAGTTGAAGTTAAGTTGAAGATGAATTTGAAGTTGAACTTGAAAGTCAAGTTGAAGTTGAAGTTGAAATTGAAATTGAAGTAGAAATTGAAGTTGAAATTGAAGTTGAAATTGAAGTTGAAATTGAAGTTGAAATTGAAGTTGAAATTGAAGTTGAAATTGAAGTTGGAATTGAAGTTGAAATTGAAGTTGAAATTGAAGTTGAACTTGAACATGAAGTTGAAGTTAAAGTTGAAGTTAAGTTGAAGTTAAGTTGAAGTTGAAGTTAAGTTTGAAATTGAAGTTTAAGTTGAATTTGAAGTTAAAATTGAAGTTGAAATTGAAGTTGAAATTGAAGTTGAAATTGAAGTTGAAATTGAAGTTGAAATTGAAGTTGATATTGAAGTTGCAATTGAAGTTGAAATTGAAGTTGAAATTGAAGTTGAAATTGAAGTTGAAATTGAAGTTGAAACTGAAGTTGAAATTGAAATTGAAATTGAAGTTGAAATTGAAGTTGAAACTGAAGTTGAAATTGAAATTGAAATTGAAGTTGAAATTGAAGTTGAAAGTGAAGTTGAAATTGAAGATGAAATTGAAGTTGAAATTGAAGTTGCAATTGAAGTTGAAATTGAAGTTGAAATTGAAGTTGAAATTGAAGTTGAAATTGAAGTTGAAATTGAAGTTGATATTGAAGTTGCAATTGAAGTTGAAATTGAAGTTGAAATTGAAGTTGAAATTGAAGTTGAAATTGAAGTTGAAACTGAAGTTGAAATTGAAATTAAAATTGAAGTTGAAATTGAAGTTGAAAGTGAAGTTGAAATTGAAGATGAAATTGAAGTTGAAATTGAAGTTGAAATTGAAGTTAAAATTGAAGTTGAAATTGAAGTTGATATTGAAGTTGAAATTAAAGTTAAAATTGAAGTTGAATTTGAAGTTGAAGTTGAAGTTGAATTTGAAATTGAACTTGAAAGTGAAGTTGAAGTTGAAGTTGAAGTTAAGTTGAAGATGAATTTGAAGTTGAACTTGAAAGTCAAGTTGAAGTTGAAGTTGAAATTAAGTTGAAGTTGAAGTTAAGTTTGAAATTGAAGTTTAAGTTGAATTTGAAGTTAAAATTGAAGTTGAAATTGAAGTTGAAATTGAAGTTGAAATTGAAGTTGAAATTGAAGTTGAAATTGAAGTTGAAATTGAAGTTGAAATTGAAGTTGAAATTGGAGTTGAAATTGAAGTTGAAATTGAAGTTGAAATTGAAAGTTGAAATTGAAATTGAAATTGAACTTGAAGTTGAAATTGAAGTTTAAATTGAAGTTGAAATTGAAGTTAAAATTGAAGTTTAAGTTTAATTGAAGTTAAAGTTGAAGATGAATTTGAAGTTGAACTTGAAAGTGAAGTTGAAGTTGAAGTTGAAATTAAGTTGAAGTTGAAGTTAAGTTTGAAATTGAAGTTTAAGTTGAATTTGAAATTAAAATTGAAGTTGAAATTGAAGTTGAAATTGAAGTTGAAATTGAAGTAGAAATTGAAGTTGAAATTGAAGTTGAAATTGAAGTTGAAATTGAAGTTGAAATTGAAGTTGAAATTGAAGTTGAAATTGAAGTTGAAATTGAAGTTGAAATTGAAGTTGAAATTGAAGTTGATATTGAAGTTGCAATTGAAGTTGAAATTGAAGTTGAAATTGAAGTTGAAATTGAAGTTGAAATTGAAGTTGAAACTGAAGTTGAAATTGAAATTGAAATTGAAGTTGAAATTGAAGTTGAAACTGAAGTTGAAATTGAAATTGAAATTGAAGTTGAAATTGAAGTTGAAAGTGAAGTTGAAATTGAAGATGAAATTGAAGTTGAAATTGAAGTTGCAATTGAAGTTGAAATTGAAGTTGAAATTGAAGTTGAAATTGAAGTTGAAATTGAAGTTGAAATTGAAGTTGATATTGAAGTTGCAATTGAAGTTGAAATTGAAGTTGAAATTGAAGTTGAAATTGAAGTTGAAATTGAAGTTGAAACTGAAGTTGAAATTGAAATTAAAATTGAAGTTGAAATTGAAGTTGAAAGTGAAGTTGAAATTGAAGATGAAATTGAAGTTGAAATTGAAGTTGAAATTGAAGTTAAAATTGAAGTTGAAATTGAAGTTGATATTGAAGTTGAAATTAAAGTTAAAATTGAAGTTGAATTTGAAGTTGAAGTTGAAGTTGAATTTGAAATTGAACTTGAAAGTGAAGTTGAAGTTGAAGTTGAAGTTAAGTTGAAGATGAATTTGAAGTTGAACTTGAAAGTCAAGTTGAAGTTGAAGTTGAAATTAAGTTGAAGTTGAAGTTAAGTTTGAAATTGAAGTTTAAGTTGAATTTGAAGTTAAAATTGAAGTTGAAATTGAAGTTGAAATTGAAGTTGAAATTGAAGTTGAAATTGAAGTTGAAATTGAAGTTGAAATTGAAGTTGAAATTGAAGTTGAAATTGGAGTTGAAATTGAAGTTGAAATTGAAGTTGAAATTGAAAGTTGAAATTGAAATTGAAATTGAACTTGAAGTTGAAATTGAAGTTTAAATTGAAGTTGAAATTGAAGTTAAAATTGAAGTTTAAGTTTAATTGAAGTTAAAGTTGAAGATGAATTTGAAGTTGAACTTGAAAGTGAAGTTGAAGTTGAAGTTGAAATTAAGTTGAAGTTGAAGTTAAGTTTGAAATTGAAGTTTAAGTTGAATTTGAAATTAAAATTGAAGTTGAAATTGAAGTTGAAATTGAAGTTGAAATTGAAGTAGAAATTGAAGTTGAAATTGAAGTTGAAATTGAAGTTGAAATTGAAGTTGAAATTGAAGTTGAAATTGAAGTTGAAATTGAAGTTGAAATTGAAGTTGAAATTGAAGTTAAAATTGAAGTTGAAATTGAAGTTGAAATTGAAGTTGAAATTGAAGTTGAAATTGAAGTTAAAAATGAAGTTGAAATTGAAGTTGAAATTGAAGTTGAAATTGAAGTTAAAATTGAAGTTAAATTTGAAGTTGAAATTAAAGTTGAAATTGAAGTTAAAACTGAAGTTTAAGTTTAATTGAAGTTAAGTTGAAGATGAAGTTGAAGTTGAAGTTGAAGTTAAAGTTGAAGTTGAAATTGAAGTTGAAATTGATGTTGAAATTAAAGTTGAAATTAAAGTTGAATTTAAGTTGAAGATGAATTTGAAGTTGAACTTGAAAGTGAAGTTGAAGTTAAAGTTGAAGTTAAGTTGAAGTTGAAGTTAAGTTTGAAATTGAAGTTTAAGTTGAATTTGAAATTAAAATTGAAGTTGAAATTGAAGTTGAAATTGAAGTTGAAATTGAAGTTGAAATTGAAGTTGAAATTGAAGTTGAAATTGAATTTGAAATTGAAGTTGAAATTGAAGTTGAAATTGAAGTTGAAATTGAAATTAAAATTGAAGTATCTCTCGAAGTTGAAATTGAAGTTGAAGTTGAAGTTGAAATTAAAGTTGAAATTGAAGTTGAAATTGAAATTGAAATTGAAATTGAAGTTGAAATTGAAGTTGAAATTGAAGTTGAAATAGAAGTTGAAATTGAAATTGAAATTGAAGTTGAAATTGAAATTGAAAGTGAAGTTGAAATTGAAGATGAAATTGAAGTTGAAATTGAAGTTGAAATTGAAGTTAAAATTGAAGTTGAAATTGAAGTTGATATTGAAGTTGAAATTGAAGTTGAAATTGAAGTTGAAATTGAAGTTGAAATTGAAGTTGAAATCGAAGTTGAAATTGAAGTTGAAATTGAAGTTGAAATTGAAGTTGCAATTGAAGTTGAAATTGAAGTTGAAATTGAAGTTGAAATTGAAGTTGAAATTGAAGTTGAAACTGAAGTTGAAATTGAAATTGAAATTGAAGTTGAAATTGAAGTTGAAATTGAAGTTGAAACTGAAGTTGAAATTGAAATTGAAATTGAAGTTGAAATTGAAGTTGAAAGTGAAGTTGAAATTGAAGATGAAATTGAAGTTGAAATTGAAGTTGAAATTGAAGTTAAAATTGAAGTTGAAATTGAAGTTGATATTGAAGTTGAAATTAAAGTTAAAATTGAAGTTGAATTTGAAGTTGAAGTTGAAGTTGAATTTGAAATTGAACTTGAAAGTGAAGTTGAAGTTGAAGTTGAAGTTAAGTTGAAGATGAATTTGAAGTTGAACTTGAAAGTCAAGTTGAAGTTGAAGTTGAAATTGAAATTGAAGTAGAAATTGAAGTTGAAATTGAAGTTGAAATTGAAGTTAAAAATGAAGTTGAAATTGAAGTTGAAATTGAAGTTGAAATTGAAGTTAAAATTGAAGTTAAATTTGAAGTTGAAATTAAAGTTGAAATTGAAGTTAAAACTGAAGTTTAAGTTTAATTGAAGTTAAGTTGAAGTTGAAGTTGAAGTTGAAGTTAAAGTTGAAGTTGAAATTGAAGTTGAAATTGATGTTGAAATTAAAGTTGAAATTAAAGTTGAATTTAAGTTGAAGATGAATTTGAAGTTGAACTTGAAAGTGAAGTTGAAGTTAAAGTTGAAGTTAAGTTGAAGTTGAAGTTAAGTTTGAAATTGAAGTTTAAGTTGAACTTGAAATTAAAATTGAAGTTGAAATTGAAGTTGAAATTGAAGTTGAAATTGAAGTTGAAATTGAAGTTGAAATTGAAGTTGAAATTGAATTTGAAATTGAAGTTGAAATTGTAGTTGAAATTGAAGTTGAAATTGAAATTAAAATTGAAGTTGGAATTGAAGTTGAAATTGAAGTTGAAGTTGAAGTTGAAATTAAAGTTGAAATTGAAGTTGAAATTGAAATTGAAATTGAAATTGAAGTTTAAATTGAAGTTGAAATTGAAGTTGAAATTGAAGTTGAAATTGAAATTGAAATTGAAGTTGAAATTGAAATTGAAAGTGAAGTTGAAATTGAAGATGAAATTGAAGTTGAAATT